>DWME01001330.1:0-25486 GCA_018244795.1 Parelbella ahira ahira
ACTCGAAATTCTAAACTAGAAAAATCCAATAGCACCTGATCCGGGATTTGAACCCAGGATCACCCGATCGACAGTCGCGCTTGAAACCGCTCGACCAACGAGGCAGTCAAGAATAGAATTATCATCATCATAATTATCAGCCTAATTCCGTCCACTGCTGGCCATAGGCCTCTGCAGTAGCACGACACTGAGTTCGATCGTCTGCTCGTCGCATCGAACTGCTACAATTATCATCAACATTATTATCCTTTCTATCATCCCACTCTTATCCGTATAAGATATCTTCTCTTCTCTCGGAGGACGGTTTCATATTTTGTCACCCTGACTAAGCGAGGATTGGCAGACTTAACACGCATAGAAAACATTATAGAAAACTCTACATCAAGCAGATTTTCCATGCATGTTGTTCTTGAACTTTTAAGCGGGTGATATTTAATTAACAAAACAAATCTGTTAGGTTATTGAAAGAACCATAATATATGTTGATGCACTGAGATACGAAACACGTCATGTCAGTTTTCACGTACAACATCGCAATCCTCACTGATGTTAGGTTAGTAGAATATCGAATTTGCCGAACAGGCGTCGACACTGCAGTAAGACACAAGTGGTTTAACTTTCAGCATTACAGCTATTTAGTTTGGGATTCGTATTTTGACACACCGTTCTAAATTTAAAAAATTATTTACGTTTTTAAAGTTAAATTATATATGTCCTGCTCGAACGAAGAAGGAGGAAGTAGAAAGGAAACTTGCACCCTTTACAATTCTCCATAATGTCACATGTTCCTACATACTCGTATGTAAATCTCACAACTCGCACTTGGCGATTAGGACTTTCTCTTAGGAACAGATTCGTATCGAACAGTGGAACGCTAAAAAGGGTTCATAATCGATCTTTTTATTTAGCTTACCTGCTTTGTTCTTCGTCCAGCAGACGTGTTATTACATCTGAAAAATTAGTAGTAATTTAAAAGAATATGAAACACCAACTTTGCTCGAGACGAACAAATGTCGCAAAGGAAAAAATATTGAAGGAAGATAAGCGTTGGAAGAGGGATCATAATCTTTTGTAGGCATGTTTATAATTCCTGTACATTCATGTCCAGCCCTTCATTCGGTTCAAAAGCTGAAGTTAAAAATCGTGCGCTTTTAAGATTTATGAGTGTTCTTTCTTGGATGCACACATGGCTGGGTGTACACGTGCATGTGCTGTTGTATCAGTGCATGTTTGTGTGTGTAATATGTGCATATCTGTATATGATTTTGCTGTAATAATATGTTCTTGAATTAAATTAGTTATTATTTATACAATATTAAATTTATTTCACAGTATTAAGCGTTACAGACATTTTTTCGAAGAAAAAGCGGTCTGACTTTTAAAATACATGACGCATCTGTTCTTTGAAGAGGTAGGCAGAGGAGTGTAGAACATTCGCACGATTCACTTCCGATCATGAAATAGGAGATGAGTCTATTTATATAAGATAAAACGGGCATAAATACAGATCCCGAGCTATTGCTAGGAGTTGCAAGTTAGGAAAACTAAACAAAAGCCGACTAGGGGCTCGAACCCAGGACCTCTCAATCAGTAGTCGCACTCACGTCGTCACGAATGATCATTTGACCAAAGTGGTAGCCAACTTTTAAATATTTGTATTTCTCGATTTCCACTACTTACTATTCTTTCATTTGTATTATGCTCAATATACGTAATCTTTTTTTGAACTGGTTTTTTAAATAATTATTCTCTACGATAAAGTTTATTTAAATTTTGTAGGTTCAACGGTCGGACCAATCGAAGGAATAATCGAAATTGATTTTCATTTTTATACCTACTGTAGATGGCAGCACTAGTATTACAAACTTAAACGTACGTGATATCGTCCTCCGTCTTATCAGTGGAAAGTTCGGAAAAGTCTCCATTTTCATTCGACTTCCCATAGTTGACTCCATTCTCTACTTTGGTGACAAGATCATCTGATTCCAATTTTTCTTCATTCTCTCTGTCTGTCTTCGTCGATGCGTCCTGTTCGTCACCTAAAACATGTTTTTCTGTAAATTAACGAATATTAACATAAGGTAATCATTAGGTACTATCAAATATTTCTCATTGACAGTACCTTTGTTCCTTAGAGACGCGTCTATTTCCCTTTAACTTACCAGTACTTAGTACAAATGAGAATAATTATATTAAATAATTTAATTGGTCGCCTCTCTTCTAGGTTCTGACCTGAACGACTCTGTAAAAACTAATGTACATTCCAATACAGTTTCATTAAAATCAGATCTGCCGTTTGGGAGATTAATTAAGATAAACAAATAAACAGATAAACGGGTGAAAATTTTCAATAATAAACCCATGTTCGAGCTTGCATATTACCTTCATACATATATGTATGTAACAAATATTTTGAAATTAGACGCTAGACAGAAAAATATTATTGTAACCTTATTTAGTTAAATAAATATATGCACTAGTGATTTAGGAATGTATTGTGTTGGAATTTGAAACATAATATGACATCATTTAACATAGAAATAGGCGGAGGTATACATCGTATTTGGTATTAGTTAATTTGTGTGTAATGTGTTAGGCAATGAATATATGCCATGTACCTACGGTTGAAAATTCAATGACCTTCACAATAATAGTAGTTCAGTCTGAGATGGAATATAATATCACTATGTATATATTACAATATGTATTCTAAATACACGAATAATGAATCTTAAGCTTAAATATAACTTTTCAACAGACTTAAGCGGTTTTTTTTAGAAATATACAATGATAATTGTATTTGAAACTATATGGTAAAACTTGGTTCACAAATTAGCTAAGATTCCACTAAAAACTAAAACAAACGGAAGATATGAAAAATTTACCGTATTTGGAGCAGATCAGAACATGCAAAAATGATCATAATACTATACTGAAGTTATTAACGCGGGAAGAAAAATACAGATAATTATGAACATATGAATGAATATATGAATGATTATGTTGTGTTTCGTTCCATAGTTCCTTTGTATATTTAGCAACATTTGTGTGATATTTCCGCTCATTATTCACATTCACGTTATGTATGTTTTTATATAGCTTCTCATGTAATACACGTTCATATGTAATATACATTCCTTCTGTCCTTCTGCATGAATGAATGAATGATTAAAAGATTCAAAACAAAAGGAAACTTATATATATGTATATATACCTATTTCCTTACACCGCTTTTTTATAGGCTCGAGAGCCGGATCATTTTTTATCTCTTCAGGGAGGCCCATCCACAGCTGGACAGCATCAGCTGACAGCTCCCCGCAGGAGACCAGGGAGTATCTGCTCCGGTTCAGTTCCTGGTTGGAGTCTCTTCCTCGGTCTCTGAACATCTTTAAAAGCCTGTCCATCGTTCGGTAGTTCAGGGCATTCGTGTGGGAAAGAATCTGAAAAACAAAATTCATTCTCACGCTTCTTAGTATGCTAATTTTTTTTTTTTTTTTATAGACCCATCAATTTTTTATTTCATATTTTTATTTTAATATTTGATTATTGTGGTTCATGGACATAATTGTTCTTAACCATTTCCAAACGGTGTATCCTGTAAAAATACTTTAAAATCTTGGGACTTTTCCAAACACAGCTATCTATTCACATACTAGGCAGAGCTTGCATTATGATAAACAGACAGCTGATATTGCATACAGCATCAGTTCTGTGTTTCCCTGAAGGGGTAGGCCGAGGAGTGGTCAACTACAATTCACCTGAGCTATACGTTTTACCATGAAATAAGGGGTGAGTAATTGAGGGTCTTCGAGCTACTACTAGGAATTTGCAGTTACAGAAACCCAAAAGTACCCGAAATGAGGATCGAACGCTGGATCTTCAGCAGTCGCGGTAGCAAGTACTCGACCAATGAGGTAATAAATAAATAAATAAAAGTAATAGTTTCATAACTGTTTCTAACCTTGCAGAAATGCTCTCGTCACAATCTGATAAGTGTAGATATTAGCCAGTTTACGAGTGTTAAGGGCTCCGTACACATTGCACGTTTGTTTTTCAATATCCCTGATTATACTCGTAAATGTACTATAATTTATATCCTAAATATTATTATATATAACAATAAATACATGGATTCCCGTCAGGAATGCAGGTCATTACGGTTTTTTTGTAAGTATGAATGTAATCCGATATTTAGATTGAGATATTTGTATACTTTCTTTCTCTTTCTCACTCTCTCTCTCTCTCTCTCTTCAATTCATTTTTCAATTCTCAATGCAAATAATGTAGGAAATCAATTCAATTAATTTTATTGAGTATTTTGTACAAATATCAATCAAAAATAAACTACAAATAACGCGACTTCATGCAACACTCTCTCAGCCTCATTCTAATGTATGTATATGGTTATGTGCAAGTTCCGTCATACATTCATATATTCCTTTAATCCAGTTATAATTCTTTATCCCCATGTGTATATTGGGGAGTAACACGATAAAGGGTAAACCCATTTCAATAATGGCAACGCTTACGCCACCCTTTTATCTCTTAAGACACCCTGGTAACCCTGCATGTGGTAGGGGATGTATTCTTTCTTCGTCCTGACACGACCACTGATAATGATGATAAAATTGGACGAAACGTTTTGTTTGAAAACGCCTTAAGTAACCGCGATAAACATTTCTGCTTTGTTTATCACGTAATAAAAATTACGTGATAAAAATGTATTCGAGTATGTTATACATAATAAATTATGTCATTTTTTTGTTTTATATACATTTATAAATATTTTTGAACCACGTTTATTTGGTTCATAAATGGGATGACGATATGCGAAAAGCTGAAGAGAGACGCTGGATGCGAGAAGCCGAGGACAAAGCGCTTGAGCGAATGAAAGAGCGATTGAGATAGGCTGATGACGATGACAAAGTCTACTTGATGTTAAATACATAATTTCTACAGTATCTAAACGATGTCTTAACTAAATGCGTACTTACGAACGTATAGATACGTTTGATAGGCCAGGAATCAAACCCAAGATTTCGAAAGTTAGAGGACCGCTATCATCTAAACCGCAAATTTTTAGATCTCTATTAATAAGGGGCTAAAATATCGTAATTTAAAGTACAATACAATAACGTTTAATGAGTAATTTAAAAACGTAACAAAACGTAAATCACGCCTGTAATCCCCGAACAGGTAGGCAGAGGAGTGTAGTACACTCCCACGTTTCACCAGTTACGTGTCTGATGGAATAAGTGATGAGCCTTTTGCCATACACCGGGCACAATTCCAGACTCCGAGTCACTACTACAAATTCTAAATTAGAAAAGTTTAATAGCACTCGACTTGGGATTTGAGCCCAGGACCTCCCGATCGGTAATCGCGCTTGCAAGCACTCGACCAACGAGGCAGTCAAGTGAGTAATTTGAAATGTTATTTTTTATTCAGAAGCGTCGAATGTGTCGAATGTGCTTTAAATGTGGATTACTAAAACCTTTGGACAATACCTACTTAATTAGACCAAACTGAGCCTTGGATAAAACATGTAACTGGCGTTAATGACACTGTCATCAACATTTCAATGCGTTTAAAGACACGCGATATAATAATGATCATTATAATATTGCAGTAATGGTATAGTGGTTAAAAATCAGTCAGTCTCACTCCGAGGCCCCTGGGTTGAAATCCGTAGAGCGCACCCCTTTACAAGTGCGTTTTAAGTTTAAATAACACTTGCTAACGGTGAAGGAAAACATCGTGATAAAACCTGCACATCTTGGAGTTTATAAAAAAATTCTAAGGTGTCTGAGTGTGTCAACTAGCACATGGCCAAGCTGGCAGACTATGGCCTTAACGCTCTTATCATAAGTGGAGACCCATATTCTAACAGAGGAATGACAAAAGGCTCGATGGTAAAATATATAGGTATAAAAAATTGCGCTTATTTTTAAACTTGAAGCTATATAAAATACCTACTTTAAATATATCTTTTATTGTGTCATCATTCCACTGGGTTTGCATTAATGTTCAGGGCCGACTCGGTAACTATGGTAACTGATAAATTCTAACTACTAAATGACCTTCAATGTTTAATTATAATCATGACTTCCGTTTGAAAAATATATTCCTAAAACAAAATTATATAACAAACGGCTAGCGTATAGAATCCTTTTCGTACATTAGGATTTATTGTAGCATAAAATAAAACAAAATTAAACTGAACATTCATTTATCCACATCATCATCATTAATCCTATTTTCGTTTCCCTATAGGATACGAGTTTCCAATTGAAACGATGAACAATTGAAACATTATTTAAATAAATCTTGAATCTAAATTAGCTATTCAAAATCATTAAGTTCAAGGCCAGCCCGGTAACCCTGGTAACCAATTTCAAATAGCAACGGCTTCAATAGGTTCAACCATCCTCTGAATCAATAAATCAATACGTTATACACATACGACTATATATGTAGATTACCTAGTTAATAAATGGGTCAGTTTACGCTATGGTTAGGTTAAGCCGACCATTGTAAACACAGGTGTAGCATTTCAAGCGTGAATAGCAAAATTACATGCGTTAGCACGGTAAATCTTAAGGTCGTATGTTAGCCTATATCCGGATTGATCTGGATTCATCCGGATATAACAAGTATGTTTGCTATAACAAGCGCATTATTTTTGATTAACTTTTCAAGCGATTTGCGACCTACTGTTAAGCCCTGTGTTTCTTTTAAAAATGCAGTTAATCTGCTCCATACTGCGCCATGCTGCTGCAGAACAGATTAGAAATTATGTAGATTGTAATTTGGTAAGTTATCTTCGTTTAAATACAACTTTGTATTCAAAATTTGTCTTTGTACATTTCATCGAGAAAATGTTCCTGTGACAATAAGAAGGTTTGTTGTGTTCTGAATCAAGAGTCAAGAAATTCACATAGATTGGGACTTGAGGCATTCCATCGTAGTTTTACAAGATGAAGGTATGATGAATTTAGGCATTATTGGTGTACTTTATTATTATGAAGACTATGACAATATTTTTTTGGATTTATATGTCAACGTTTTCATAATAATTTTAAACGGTCGTGTCATAAAAAATATAAATTATCATATGTTAGTATATATATATGTACATATGTATATGTAACTAATATCAGGACTACATATCTATTCGGGTAGCTTTGATGTGCTAATACTTTCTATATGATTTACAAAGTCGTATTATGACGTCAGGCGCAGTTAATACATGGATAGAAACGTCTACTCCCTTTTCAATATTGATAACAGTAAGTATCTATATAATTTCTTCTGTAGTATCTATATCTTACCCCTTTGTATTATTATTAGTACTCCCATATTTTATCAGTTATGTTATATGTTTCATGGAATGGGCGGAGAGCCAGTTGCCATTTATCGGCCACGAATCCGGCTCTGAGCAATTAATGGTAATTTCAAGTTGGAAAAAGCAAATAAAAGTGCACGATTTGAGGATAGTACCCAGGGCCTCATGCTTAGCAGTAGCTCCCGCGACCAGTAGATAAATGCAATAGATAAATGCAATCTCACTATTATTATTTAAATTTATTCATCACATTTTGAAGTTCAAAACATTGCTTGCATGAGTCAGTGTTGCTTTGGAAAAAAAAGGCAGTTGACGAAGTCTCCAAGCTTCGGAGACCTGCTGCCCGCACTGGGTAAATTCAATAGTTGCAAACTTCTTAATCGGTCTCAAGGAAAATCGAAATACAATATCCATGTAATTCTCAATAACCCCAGTAGTAACAAATAACAAATTGTTTCATATTAATCTTGAGTAAAACAAATATCAAAAACATATCTGTTAATATATTTTACGTTTATTTCGATTTTACCGGCATATGACTTCATTGGTTTTAAAGGCGTGTGTGCTGAATCTCTTAAGGTCTACTGTTTTCTCGGAAGGTCACGTATACCCAACAACGAATCAAACACATCAATGGTAAAAAAAGAAAATTGTAAATGTACTTGTTTACTTGACAACAAGAAACATTTATGCAGCCAGTTCTAAAAATATGTAAACACTAACAATAAATAGCATTAGATTTCATTGGCGCGATTCCACAAAACATTGAACATTTTAATCACATGGTTTAACAACGCCATATAGTAAAGCAGTAATTAACAATTGTTTATTTACCAAAATATCGATTAATGTTGACTTCCGGGTCGTTTTCGCACTATTTTAACACAAATCGCGAATGTACGTCTCGGCGCGCGAAACTACACTGCTAAATAAATAGCGCCCGATAAATATATGTATGTTTTGGTTCAGAACTAATAGATGATCAATTTTATTCTACAATGTTGCTAGTGTATACAAAAATTATCGGACAATAATGATCATGTTCTTAGTGCTGTTTTTTAGATACAATATGTGCTTTTCTATTAATATGACTATCTTCCTAGAAATATAAGGGTGTCTCTGAAAAAGGCAACTTAAATATACGTGTTGCTAAGCAGTATCAGATTAAGCGATTGTTTTGTCTCGTTCTCGCAAAATATGCAAGAGCGGGACGCCGTCTTGCATATTTCATATACATATAAATGCTGCTATTAAAAAAGTTTTCATAAAAGTATTAGTTTTGAGGTATCGTAATCTACATGTGTGACTGATTATAATAGCAAGAAATTCAGAAGAAACATTTTAAGATTATATTGATATAAAATAAATTTAATATAGGTAAGGCAGTAAGGTCTAGCTATTTCTAAAATATATTTTAAATAAGTGCAGATTTGTGAACTACAAACTTTTGTAAAAAAAGACAGATATTAATAATAATAAGCATATATGTAAATCTATCAGCGTCATAAATAATTGTTCAATTAATTTACTGTTATTATCGTAATATAAGAAGCTTTTAATTAAATAACAAGTAAATTACATTTTTTAGATATTTTTTTACATTAATAATTTAATAAACAAATACAGTTTCGCAAATATAGAAAAACGAGGGTATTTTCATTTTACTATTGCAACACAGGACATGCAATTGCAGTGTTATTTGACATGTCACCGGGGATATGTGCACGGAGCCGTTATCATTGCCATTTATCGTTGCTAAAAATAAATACTGTATTAATGTTTTCTTTCCGTCGCAATGTCAGTCAATAAGCTGTCTGTCAAAGTAATGTTGGGAAGGTAATATGACAGGTTTTCAAAAATCAGACAGGATAAAACGAGTAATCAATAAGAATAAAAAGTGACCAGTACTCACTCGACTTGGCTCGAAGTAAAGCGTCACTTACACTTTTATAGCATATTGAGTTCTATCTCCATATTCTCCATTAACTTACGTGCAAATTTGTATTCAGAAAATGTAACAACGAGCGTCGACGCGCGTTTTCGCGCGTCAATCTAGAACGAATTGAATAACTGAATTGTAAATTTTTTGTAAACCAGTTTGTTTTTTAGTTAATTGATACATAATTCAATATGCTTTTAAAATAATAATATATGTTGCGATGTATCACTTCGACTCTACCCTAATATATAAAATTAACTATTATTCTATAAATACGTCTAGGTGTTCAGAAAAACAAGTCCGTGTTCTTCAATTTCTTTATTCATTCTTTTATTTTATTACAAACTTGTTTGTTCTATATAACTTTTAATATCCCATCAATTTATGATATCGACACGAAAAAGGTTTTAGTGACAAATCAGCCAGTACTATGTAACACTATATAGGTATGTATTTTAAAAAATACGTTTAGCAGATATCTGGTTACCATAGCATTCGCTTACTTAGTTTAGTTAATTATTATTTTAATAATTAAAGCGAACGAGAAGATGGTGGTTGTAGAACATTGATGAAGAAGATTATAAATATGTCTACTCAGCAAAAAAAATTCCGATGAAAAACAAAGAATAATTGACATACTGTAAGAATATATTATATTGATGTAATATATTGCAATAACACCACAATGCATTAATTAAACCGTTATTAATCGACGTGTAACTACATTTTACTGCCAGTTATCATTACCGTGTATTGGATGAATGTAATTATAACCTTATGTCTTCACTCACACGATACATTTTGAGCTAACATTTTATAACATCTGAAACAACTTTGCAATGACGATCGATTTGTAATTACAACCAGACATTTTTATTCCACATGTTTTATTTTACATAATTATTCTTTTCAGCAAATAGAGCTTATACTACAGTTCTTCGTTCTTTTTTAGGAGGAAATTGTGGTAAAAGGTAAGAGTCTTATCGTTACTAATCGTTAATAACCAAAGAACTACAAAACGGAAATTAAAGATTGGTTTAAATAAAAAAAATGCGTAGAGATACGAACGTTATTTATTTGTATTAAACACGGACATTTTTAAATGTTCATTTTGTTATAGTTAACGGTAAAATATTTTCATATTTTACTATGTGTAGCAAAATAAGGTATAAATTATAATTAAAATCAGGTAATTATTGCATTGTATTCAGATTAGATTATTGTATTTTTTTAATTGCATAATCTGAACTTTTTATTCAGATTATGCAATTAAAAAATACAATAACATAAAGCTATATCAAATCAATACGAAAATTTATATTAAAAACAGTATTAAATTACTTTATACCTACTAAAATACAAACGAAATTAATATAACTTACGATTTGCACACCAGTTTTTATTAAACACGACTATGATTTTAACATAATGACATTAAAATTAAATCGGAATGGTTTTAGTCTAAAACAAAAACAAAACTTGAATAATTATAATCGTAGCAGAGGGATTTCTGAACGCACTTTCTACAATATGTGCAATGACAGCACAGAATATAGTTAAATGATAGACGATTTTGCGCCCTAAACAACTCCTTCAGCAAAGACTAGGATTTTTCTTATTGTAACTATACAGCAAGGAAGTTTTACGTTAAGAATTGAATTTTAATATTGTATTCGTGATTTCGCTCAGCTAAAACAAATGTCAAATTAGTGGTTTATAATTGATTTAAAAACCCATCCTTTTTATGAGTTTAACCTTTGTATCATATTAAAAATATAGTATTCGTCCATACGGTCCATAATTATTATTAATATTGACAACACTTTTCAAAGTAAAAATCTTTCCTTTGCGAATTATTATTAGCACACGAAAATACAATTAAAACACATAATGTCGTATCTTAAATTTTAATAGATTTGGTGTATTTAATTATTCGATTAATAAAGTTTCCGTTGACGTACCTTACGTAGATCCATTTGAATTTTTATTAGACTACATTTATGAAAGGGAAAAATAAGAACAAAATCTGGGCAGATCTCTGGTTGAAAATTTTGCTGGTGTCATTGGATAAAAATCTATTTCAACCAATATTATTAATGCACGCGTAACATCTGTCCGTCTGTTGCATTTTTACTTTATAATGGGTTGACCGATATTTTGGAGATTTATGAAGACAGATTACACAATAATTTTTTGTCTTATACGTTCTCCAGCTTAGAACCGTCGCGGTCGTTCAATTTGATTTCATATTGGACTATGTACCTATATTAGCGTCATTTATAGATACATAATATAATCAATGAAAAAGTTTATTGTTTGTGTTACAGATGTATTTTAAGTGTTCTTTAAATAGAACTCTTAACAAATAATAATAGTTTTTTTTTATATTAATATTTTTGTACTGCCTCTGTATATCTACTTAAATATTACAGAATTAATTATAAATTACAATAAACTCAATTTTCTTACATTTAAATAAATTTTAAATTATACTAACTTTTTTATTAATGGACGATTACAACTCTCCCTACAATCTTTTAATATTAAAATAAATTACAGTTAAATCTAAAATTTGAAATATCATAAAAATATTATTGAAATTATTCGGGTGACATTTCAAATTAATTTTCTAAATAATATTTATTTTTTCGTTACAAAATTAGATTTTTTAAAGCAAAACATTTTAAATTTTTTTTTATTTTATATTGTATAAATTTTTTTTTATTTATTCGTTAAATAAATAATACACAAAAGGTACAGGCTGCTTTGAAAATTTTATTACATCCATTCCTGAACATTTAAAGGACGATGTGTGTGTAGAATAACCAGATTATATAGCTTTGTTTGGATGCGAAGAGCTGAAGATCCAGCTCAGTGGCGTGACATTGGAGAAGCCTATGTCCAGCAGAGGACAATGACGGGCTGATAATGATGATGATGATATATATATATTCCGGTCCACTGTAATACAGTATACTGTATAGTATGAGTATATTTTTATAATTAAAAGTTCAGAATATAAATAAGAATAAGTTTAAAAAATATTTTTCCCTAAAATGTTATAAGAAATGAAAAAAAGAAATGTTATAAGAAAGTCGTACAAACAGCTAAATAATGTTTTCTTATAAAATACATCTGAATACTGCTTTGAAAATGTTATAAATATAAAATCTTACTCAAAATTATACATAAAGTATTCAATGTTGTTGAAGTCATATAATATAATTGACTCAAATTTTTACTATTGTTCTAAGTATTTTTTTTTATGTTATAAGTATTCATTTGTATGAATTCCTTACGAATTAAAAAGGTACTTTGGAATCAAGAAAGTTCATATCAAGATAATGTATAGACATATATTTTTTTACTTAATAAATAAGTTATAAATATTTTAAATTTAAAAAGGTTTTCAACAAGGCTATTTGAAATAATTCACATATCCAATTTTTTTTTAAATTTCTGTCACAAATAAACCAATATTATACAAAAACAACTCTACGCCTGTATCTCCCCGAAGAGGTGGAACAGAGGAGTGTAATACACTCCCACGTTTCACCAAAATCGCGAGTAAATAAAATTTATGTAGGTATACCTGGTATTTAAAAGTTACAAAGTTTTTCTATAAAATACAAACACAAAACAATATTTAAAAAAATACACACGCAAAACAATATTTTAAAAATACTCACAAGTCATCGCACACGTTTAACGATTTGTTTTAAAATGAAGGTACATATTACATACCATAAATACCTTACAATGATTTTAATATTGAAATTAAAGTATTAATTTAACTTCATTAAATTAAAATAATCAAGAAAACCATAGCTAAACCAACGTATGCATTTTTGTGCACAGATGTACAAAACATTTTTTATAAGTTACAAATCTCAGGTACAAATAAAAAAAAAGATTCGCGGAAATAACACAGATTAAATTCGCTCCAATATTTCGGTTGGACGGTAATTGGAAACACATATTATGTATTTTTAATAATTGTTAGTAAAAGAAATTAACCACCACTAAATTTATGCACTCAAAAGCATTACCACTTTCAATAATTTATTTTCGTTCAATCCAAGATCACCGTTTTGGGAAGTTGAATAACTAACAAACCAATCGCGACACAGAGTAATGCCGCCAATATTCGTTGCAACTGAATACTGTCCTACAATTGGTTGCAATATTCTGACGCAAAGTAATGCTACGATCTGATTGGTCCGTTAATAACCCTCGTTTGAATTTACTAATTAACAACGTCAGTGCAGCTCAAATAGTACGTAAGTCAAATGTCAGAAATTTTCTATTGAATCTGGTAGAAATCCGTGCACAAATAGATTGTTATATTCATTTTTAGCACAACGATAACGTATTCTATACAAGTATTTCTACTAGATCCTGGCTCTAAACAAATCGAAAATCTTCTGCTTGAGAGGTATGCAGAGACCATAAAACTTGTCGGTTTTACGGTCAGTAACAATTCAATTCTAATGCCATGCAAACACACAATGGCATAGGAGCAGATAGCCAGACGCGACGATCAAATGGCCGATCATCACTGGAAAGCCGACCTTGAAGAACTGCATAAACGTGAATCTGTAGCCATGCTGCTCTGCCACCCCCGCACACACCACGTTCGCACTCGCCCCTATTAAAGTTCCATTGCCTGTAAACAGATTCTTACATTAGAGACATTCAACAAAATAGATGCAAGAAAGTATCCTTGTGAGTGACATATTTGCAAAAACAGTACCTATACGTCCAAGGCACTTTTGGTATTCAGAAAGTTTTCGCGTCGATTGGCTATCTTTCTAACTTTATCATAAATCCAATAAAAAGTGGTGGGACTTTTTGTATCAAA
This sequence comes from Parelbella ahira ahira, assembly GCA_018244795.1. NCBI lineage: Eukaryota > Metazoa > Arthropoda > Insecta > Lepidoptera > Hesperiidae > Parelbella > Parelbella ahira. The sequence goes on from DWME01001330.1 coordinate 14,146, forward strand.
ATTTTTGTTAAAACACAAAATTTTTGTGAGAATTTTTGAACAAATAGGGCTTGTCCCGCTGTTTTAGACGTGGAATTTAAAAATAGTAGCAAGATTCGTTTCACTGATCTTAGGTAGACTTTGAACTATTAGTACTTTGAACTAGGTTGCAAATAGGGACTTAAAATTGGAAGCTCATAGGATTCGATCGAACCTCGAAAAAGTATTATAATCGATTGTTCTTTTTTCCGAAGGCGTTAATCACTTTTTATACGAATTAACTTGATAGATCTGTTTTGATCTCAATTTCGGACTGTATTAGAATAATAAAATTACATACTGGTACAATTTGTCAATAAAGTTCATCATACCTCCTAAACAAGCGCCGAAGGAAAGTGCCCATATGAGTGGCGCCATTGGCAAATTTAGGTTGGGGTTTGATCCGAGCGCGATGACCACTCTCACCATCATGGTGGTCAGTGGTATGTTGTCCACGAATGCTGAGGTTACACCTGATACCTGAAGAGATTCAATTGTTTACATTAGCAGGACAGAATTCAAGAATAACGTATTATTATAAAGGCCGAAATCGAGACTGGAGGAGAAGTACGGTTTTTTCCAAAATTTTCACTCTTTTCTTTACTGCTTCAATGAAATTACTTAAACTTAACGTACAGATTCATAGCATCTTTAGGCCAAATTTAGATATACTCCAAAGACGGTTTCAAATAAAAAAATATAAAAAACCAAAAATGGAAACGGATATTTACCCATAACATCAGTAGCAAAGCAACAGCCAGTCTGGCTTTCTCGTCCACAGCTAGAATAAGAGACTCCGTGAGACCACCGATGAATTCAATGAGACCCAGCTTTGAAAGAGCCTGTCGAAGAAAATTATAACCATTGAAATATCACAATTCGTCTAACTTACGATATATATCATTTAAACGAAAAATATCACTATTCGTGTAACTTATGATATATGTAAATACGCAATATCATAACTTGCTGAGCTTACGTTGTATGTAAATAATGACTTTCTAATTATCTTCGGTTGGACACAAAGAAACGTTGAAGATGTGGGTTGTATAGAACGAAATGTCTTTATTCTTACCTCCATAAGCACAAAGAGAGAGGCAAAGAAAAGTAAAGTAGACCACTCCACTCGGTGCAGTATTGGTTCCAGGTCTTCACGATCTGCCAAGGTCAACAACAGAATGGCCCCGAGAAGCGCAGTCCAGCCTAACGACACTCGGTCTGGGAAATAAATGATCTTGAAATGTTTAAAAATAATGAACACAGGAAGATTAGGATTTGAATGCAAAGGAAATCGTAAAATTTTGCATTGTTAATGAATTGTTTGATTTAATTCGACATATAACATTAACGAAGTTGCAACAGGCTAAATCAAACGTGACCAGATATTCAATTATCAAGTGCTGGAAAATTAACGCCAAATCAAAATTCAATTGCTTTTGTATAAAGCCCTGGGAATATTTCCGAGATTACAGCAATAAAAATTTAATAAACAAAGCTTCAAACTCATAACAACAAAATAAGATTTCTCAAGTTAATTAGTACAGTGAACACACAAAGAGATACATGATAACATGAATATCCAGAAAAGGATTCAATTTAATTATAAGCCGTCTGTCCGGCTGAGATTTCAAGCTGACGCGTTCTTGACAAACAAGCGTGATGATTGATATTGAATGAATAATTTCTCAAACTCACTTAGTTCAGGAATAGAATGTAGGAAGAACAAAATTACGACAAAGCTGATGGCGATTGTGGACTTCAGAAGCAACATTTTGTCGCGGATTTTGTACTGGAAACAAAAAATAAATCAACTGTTAGATACTCTATTAAGAAAATATTTTTTTCCATTTACAAAATTTATTCAAGAGTCCAATAGAATATGAATTAACCAAAACCGATATTCTTACTTTCTGCTTCAGCTCAGCAAGGGTGCTCTGGAAAGTGTCTTTTGGGCAAACTCGTTTGTTGCTCTCCTTAATCATCGTCTCCAACTGGAGATTTAGTTTCTTTATCTTCCTCTCCAATCTCTCTCTCACCACGTGCTGATCCTTAGTGAGATGCGGTAATGATTCAATGGCTCTCCGCCAGATTGAGATCTGGTGTCTTAGATCTGAAATTATAACACAAATTGATAAATCCATGGTACCACTTCGTAGCTGTTAAAATATGTTCGTCGTTTATTCTTTTAATTTTAATGTTTGGTCACTCAAATTCCTTTCCATGATAATCAAAGTTTCGTGTAGCAAGAAAAATTATATCATATAACTCACCTTGTATCTCTCTGGGAACGCTTAGCCTTAATTTGTTCGTGTCCCTGTAAATATATCGCAACTGGAAGTACGTCTGCACGCACACGACCAGGATACCCAAGGTCATGTGCATCGTGAAGTTTGTGAAGTTGATGCCCTGGAATCAAGTACATCAGATCTGGTACTAAAAATATATTCAATATTCTATTACTTCCACTATGAGGTATTTGTTGCTCGTTTTAAATGGGTTTAAAAAAAACCGTTGGTGCTCCATTGTTTTGTTTCTTTAATTAGTAAGTAGCTGGCTAGTAAATCATATATAAATATGGTAGTAAGTATTGATACAGGTTAATCCATACTAAATCAGCATTGCGAAGAAAACGCCTTTCGCGATTGCGATATGAGTTCGGCAAAAGTGACAAGTAGCAATATTGCCACCTTTTTCAGACGTATTAAATACGATTTGAATGTTTTTCATCCTTGTTCAACATCTCTTTGATAAAGAGCGTCTGAACTTCTAAATAGTAACCTCCAAAACATCCACATTCAGCGATTAAATCAATCAATCACCTGTTTATTTGCCAGTAGGATTACAAAATGTTTCATTACTAAGATAACAGTTTTCTTGCTTTGCCAAGTAAAGCATACAAATATTAAATGTTCAATCGAATTTATAATGGGTTGCGTCTCCCTAAATATTTACCGCTTGAACTATAGCTTTGTTCGATGCGATGATCACATTGGGCGGATCCCCCACAGGGGTCGCTGTTCCTCCGATGTTGCTGAACAACACCATGGACATGAGGATCGGCACTGGATCCATGTCCATTACCTCGCAGAGTCTGTGGATGATGGTTATATTGGTTAATAAAATTGCACACAGTTTATTTTGGTTGTGGCGTCCATTTTAATTGAGTCGATGTTTCTAGAAGCTTCTGATCCAAGTTCAGCTACAAAAAGATCATAGTTTTTAACTTCCTGTAGATTTAAGGAACACTAAAGAAATTGGCCTATAAGCAATCCGTAAGTAAATAATATCCATTTAAGACTTTTCTTCTAATAATTGTTATAAAGAGCAGGTCTTTATTATGCCTCTTTTAAATTAATAATATCCTTCGATATCAAAATATACCAAGCTCGGTTATAAAATTCCTATTCTTTCTTGTCTTGAATAATTCAAACTTGTATAAATCGGCAAAAACAGAAGCCGACACACTTTTTGGCAGTTTGAGGCAGACACAGAAATACTGAATATACCTGATTGTAACCGGCGTCATCAGAAGAACCGTGGTGACGTTGTCCAAGAAAGTCGATAGTAGCGCCGTGATGATGCATAGGAGAGTGATCAGAGGCCATAGCTTCCCTTTCGTTACCTGTAATAAGAAAATATATATTAAATAAATAAATAATAATAGATAATAAAGGCCTCACGTGTAAGAAGAGTGTCCTCTAAGCGTTAATGTCTCACTCAGGACGATGTATGCCTGGAGGAAAGAGAGAGATGGAAAATCAACAATAGTGTTTTCCTATCTATTCCCATTTTAATTCCTTTATTAAACTTACTACTATTTAAAAAAGCGTATTATAAAACTATCACAGTATTTTTTATTACACACGCTATTCTCAATTTTCAAAGGAATATTAAAAACCTTTTAATTAAGTTGGTATCACAGGTGGCGTACGTTCTAAGAAGTCCTGAAAACCTTAAGTCTTTCGCCACGATTGTGTTTAATTGTGTTGTTACATAATTGTGTAATAACTACATAATATAGTAGACAATATGCTTATTGCAATCTGTAATTGTCGTTAAACGTTCTTTATGCGTTGCTAAAAGACCATTAAACGGTCACGTCATCGTGTTGATGTATATTGTCGTTATACGAAATATTTATTACCGACTCTGGTATTTTATTATATACAGAGTTATTGTTATATGGTTTAATTACTGAATATGTATCTACATATAACGACTGAATTAAGAACCATTCTTTAGAAACAGATATATAAATACATAGATGCAGATGCTTAGGGAGACCAAGGCGCACCTATTTTAACTGAATAAATCCTTAGATACTGGCTGACGGGGGAGTCAGAAGTCTTTGAAACCGGTGTGTGTGTGTCTGAAGAGAATAATGAATGCGAAAGGAACACGTTAGGCCTGTAAGGGTAGCCATTTGGCACACAATGCTCTCTGCCTATTCTATAATGGACCCGGCATGATGATATAATTTTAGTTGTGTTTTGTATTATGCCGTCATACAATATGTCGCATGACGACGCTATATTGCGTTCCAATTTACTTAGTTCTGTCTGTAATCTATAGTAGGTTCTTTTTGGAATTGCGAATGGCAATGTATAGTTTGTACCATAACATCGCTCTCCTTGTTCTTTGAAGGGATAGGTAGAGGAGTACAGTTTTCCCAGGTTTCACCGGCTCTGTTATACGTAAATGGTATAGGAATAAACCATCGTAAATTGAATGATAACTACACACCAACATAAAAAATATAACCGTGGGCCTGGTATGAGACAAATATTGTATGCGCATGGAATTTTAATAAACACGGGGTCTCAATAAACATTGCATTATAATTATGTTCGCAATATAACAAATTATATAGATAATTACACATGACTGACTGACGAGGTGTCAGTAATCTGTTCATATCATGTACTTGTCAGTCTATGTGAGAGGAAAGATTAGCGATGAGAATTTAATTAGTTTAAGTTGATTTAATTTCTTATCTTATCCAGTTCTTTAATTTAAGTTCTTATCTTATCCAGTCAAGGAGTGAAACATATTGTTTCCCGACACATACAACATAGGACTCTACTAAACAAGGGTGAATAGGCTCTTCCTAGGCATGCGTGCTCCATCTTACAACACATCCGCGCCTTCCATCAAGCGGGCTCGCAGCCAAACGCTAGTCTATCATATGATATAAAATATAATAAAAAAGTATAAAATATAATATATTACTTGTGATATTGCTGATGGGATCAAATTATAAAAAAAAACGCAGCAAAAATTCGGCTCGTACAATGAAATTCACTTTAAGTGTTATCAAAAAAAACGACATTCATTCTACCATAACTAGTCAATCTAGTTTATTATTACTTCTGTTATTTACAATATATTTCGCAAACTCCACGAATATTATAAATTACCACCAGTAAATTGAAATTATTAGTAAATACACTCTTTATATCAGTTATTGAGTAGTTTTATCAGTCAACTTTAAACCAGGGCGCAGTGATTCACGATAATTGACGCATGTCCGGTATAAGAAATATTAAAGCTAATAATAATATGTAGGTATATGTAACGAAGGTAACTATGAAACAATTTTGTAATAATATAGATTATGAGGGGCGGACAGATATAAAAACTCTGGAATCCCTTGTCAAGGGATTTCTATCAGACAATATATTGGAAGAAATCTCTTAAAGTGCTTAGAGAGCAAGCACGCGTGCACGCACTCTCACACTCACGCACGAGCAAGCACGCACGCATGCACGTACGCACGCACTCCCGCACTCACGCACGCGCACACGCGCACGCACACACATATATGTAAGTATTTATACATGTATACACATATTATATCTTATTGCCGATACCGCTGCTCTTAACGTATAGTAAACTCACAATAAACTACACGTGTTCTTTAAGCACTTAATAACCCTGTACACGGTTCGCTAATAGAGATTACAAATATCGTATCGAATGATATAAATGGTAAAACATTAGCATTGATGTAGCTACAATTATAATAATATCGTTACAGTAGAGCCCTTACAGGGTAGACAGAAAATGGTTATTACGTATTATATAAATACAACATCATAAATAAATTTGTGAATGTGTAAATGAGTGTGAATGGTGTTAATGAAAATAGTTCATGAAACGAATTTAAATAGTTATTGAGACGGAAATTATATATTTCTTGATAGTATAGCGTTTATCCGTAATACGGTCTAATGGGAAGCGCAGATGTGTTCCAAGATGAACTCTACATGCCAAAATAAAGCCTATTGAGTATTGCTTTAAGGATTTCCACTACTTGTCTATTCGGATCAGGAAGCTGGAACCAAACTTTTTTCGTTTTTGTAATTGAGTCTACCTGGTATGTGCGTTGAGCATAAACTTACTTCGAACGTGAAAACCGCCAGGAAGTCGAACATGCCGGTCTCCGCCATGATGGCAACTAGCAGCATCATGCTGAACAGCAGCAACAGCGTCTCCATGTCCAGCCAGGACACCAGCTCGGGCAGGGTCGGCCGTTCTCCTATTACTGCTAGAGTTGCCAGCGCAGAAGTTGATATGAGCACAGCTGCCATTGTACGGTTTATTATCTGCGAATAATGAATTTACTTTAGTTTTTTAATGTTACTAACCTTGACTTCTGAGCAGGGGGTCGTACATTAGATTTCTACGAAGGACGAGTTATTACATTTGTGTTACCAACACGTTTGTTTATGCTATGTCTGAATGTAAAAATAAAATATATATATATATTCACATGTACATATTTGGATCTGTTATGTTTTATGTATGTATTGTGTATTAGCACTCTGGTCACATTAGTATGACATAAACTGTCCTTAGACAATGTTTTTTTTTGTTAGTACAAATATTTAACTCTTAAACTGTCCATAAAATTATCTAAGCTTGTACAGCCAAATTGAAAAGTGTTAACGGCTATACGTATACATATATGCAAAACTGCTTGTATTTTTGTGTCTCAGAATGCGTTATACATACCTACATATATCTAAAAGTAATGGTACTGTGGCGTCTAAAAGTGCTTCTATTTAGAAATAGAACTAAGTAACATTAGAACGTTCTATATTCGAACGCGAACCACGTGTGAGGAAGTGTTGCTGTTAAGAGTTCCAAATTTGAATTCACATCAGTATAAGACGAGTCAATAAAGTCAAGAGACGAGTCAAGAGTTCCAAATTTAAATTCAATTTCAGCGTAAGAATCGATAAATCTCTGTTGATCCTCACTCAACACCAACTGACATTATTGTGATCATAAAACAAGTGTTGCTGATAAGGAGTGATGCATTGACGGGACCGGGGATTCTAATACACGCTATTTTCAACTCTATCTCAAGTGAGAAAAGACTGGATGAGAGTGTAGCGAATGACAGTTAATAAAAGCTTTCCCAAGCATAAAGTATATGGTTGCAGATAATATTGTTTGACTCATAAAACGTCCGATAACTGATATCTATATATTTCCTCGGTATATACTTTGTTTGTATTTGTTATATTGATTCGCTTAATATATTTTATACCCCTTAAAGTAATCTTACTAAATTATATCAATCATATATGGAATGAGGTGCGGCCTTGCGTTAATTCTTATATGAATAATATAATTTCACACTGGCCGTTTTTAAGCTAAATTTAAAAAGTTTCGAGCAGTTTGATCAAACTGTCGATTATCATATAAACTTGTCTCTAATCAGCGTATAAATCTCAGGGGTAACTAATGAAAGAGGATTATTCTGCTCTCACTCTTAATCACCTCAAATATAATCAGCACATACAAGCCGCAGAGTAGGAGACACGCGCAGATCACGCCGCTGCTGACATCTAGTGGATTCAAAGTGTAAATCATGCTGAAGGGCGTGGTTTTGGACGTTGTGGTCCTCATTCTGAGCGCGTACACGCTCGTTCTATTCGATTCCGTCTGATTTGATCTGAGGCTGATGGTGGAAGCACGGCGCTCGCCTTTATTGAAGTCCAAGTCGTCTTCATCTTGCAACACCACAGTCCACATATTGGAGGCCTGTCAATAGTGTATTGTTATACTGTGAATAGTATAAATTTTGTGCCAGTTCTTGTGTAATGTATCATAATTAGTGGAGTAAATTCATGGCACGGTACGATGGTCCTAAGTACATTTATAGGGCCTATGTTTAGCTCTGGAGTAATACAAGCTGATGATAACATTGTTGTTGATGATAATCATGGTGAAATACTACTTGTAACTCATAATTTCGTTCAAACAAAAACTTAAATAATTGCCTTTGAAAATTTAATCATTAATTTAAGATTTTTAGAACTTGATTTATAATTTAGAAATTAGGATAAAACTTTCCCAACATTTCCCTCACTTCTCTGCTAGCAACATCAGCTTCAGTGACAATGCCAGTCATCTGTTCGTTCTTGAGAGTCCACCGCTCCAACCAGACGGCCATCTTGTGCGATGCGGCCAGCTCAGAGGAGTTCATCTTACCCTCCGCCTGCTCGGTTATATACGGACCTGACAGCTTCACCAGTATTGACAAACTGTTATCACTGATGTTCAGGATGTAATCTGTGATAGAAAACTGAATGTTAACATTTATGTGTCTTAAGGATTATTATTAGTTTATTATTATAATTATAAAGATTGCTATTAGCTTATTAACACGCCAGGTCCGTTACGGGGTAGGCAAAGGGCACCGAGTGTCAAATATCTCTGTCATTACAGATAATACAATATGTATAGTTTTTTGTTTTGTTTTGTTTTGATAACTTTTACTCCATATTTATTTTGTCTGTTTTTAGAATAGTGAATTAATATACTAAAAAGTCTTAAAAGATTTATTTTTATATCTCTTTGCTGAATCTGTACTTGTCATCAGTCATTCGACAACAGATAAAATCAGTGCAACATTTTTGTATAAGAAAATGTAAACCCCTTTGCTTTGCTACTTGGATAATGCGGTGACATACTCACTCTTCATTTCTCCAGGGTTCACAGAAGAGTTCCTCGATATTTCTTCCTTCTCGTTGTACATGAGAAAGGCAAGGGTGAAGGAGATCCAGCAGGCCAGTAGTAGTGTCATTTTGATGTAATGTCGCGCGAGAGCCAGCTGGAATATGCGATATTTACTTATTGGTGTTAGATTGTAACTGTTGTATTTATCGCTTCATAGGTAAAATATCGCATCACACCATTATCGCGATGCGCTATGCGCTACGGCGGTATGGCTGGTTTTAATGATGCCATAAAATCATGTGAATCTATTACAAACTTTAAATTTACAGTCACTTAATAATTCTAACACTATCCCAAATGCATTAAGACCGAAAGAAACTTTACTTTACTTTACTTTGATAAATATACAAGTAGTCTTTCAAGATATCGTTCTGACTGAACACACGATATAGTGCAATAAAAAAGTAACATTTCATATATTTGGATATTGAATTTAAATAAATATGAAAATAAGACATACCTTGGACGATATTGTTGAAACGGAACCGTTTGGCAAACTGGACCTGAAATGTACATAATATTTAGGTACTTCTATTTTTATGAATACCTACCTACGTACTATGAATTGATGGATCTTTATATTAGGAACATAGTTAATATTGGCAGGCAAGAATCAAAAAAGCGTCTGCGTTTTTGTAACTATAAGCTATGTCGTTAACTTCGCAAGTTTTGTATATTTTCTCCATTCGCTGTTGTGCATTCAAAACGGATCTAGCACTTATGGAAACTGACAGTTGACGTTATTTGTGAAATAAACCGGGAAGAAAGAATGTGCTCCAGAGAATATTCTACTAAAATTGTTGTGCCAAACTATTGTGTGAAATAAAATAAACTTTAGGGGTATCATATACCTATATATCGAAAATAACTAATACCATTTTGTTTGTCAAAAATCAACGTTAAATATTCATCTTTCTTTTGGACACACATTACAGTTTATCATTTTGTAACACGCTGTATCTAGGCGAGGTCAATCGTTATCACTACTGTTTATAAGTATGTATAATAATATACATATATAAATAATCGCTACTTTCCTGCGTTATTATCAAAGGAAAAAGATTGTATACACGTGCAGGTCATTCTTATTAAGATCTGATCTCACCTTATAAATAATCATAGTACATTTCTCCAGCTCACACAAGAAAATCCGTTCGCACACAAGGGTCTACAAAAACCAGTTTCATTTCTCTTCATCGTTATTGAATCCATTTAATGCTCCACTGTTGGACATTATATGTTTGACAGTGCGGTTCCACTGTTTAAAATTAAATGCCTAACAGGTTAGTAGATTTATATTTCACCATAGGTAGTATACGAGATAATGTCTACGCAAACAGATCCTTGCATCTCTTTCAGAATTCCGGTATAGGTGATACTCTAAGAATAAAGTCTTACCCATCTTTCGAAGGATCTTGAATGATTACAGTCTCATTCTTCCCGTCTATGTACGGTATATCGTCGACCACGCGGATATTGTTGTTCAAGTGTGGCGCTGACTTCACGAGCGGAAGACGTTTGGACTCCGGCACTGATCCATTTTTGGACTTTGACGGAACGGACTCCACTTTACCTGGTGAGAGATGGAAGATTACTCGAAAATCGTAAATAAATAAAAATAAATAAATAGGACGGGCTCGACTTTATTTCTTTAACTCATCAGTTATGGAGAGGAACGTTGAAGTCAAAATATAATAACTATGTTGATTTTGTATAGACCTTCTAAGAAGAGACCTCATGTGCAATAGTGCAACGATAATAAAGGTAAAAGATGATGATGTACAGGTGTGAGGGGTACCTACTTTATATTTGATTCAACTTATTTGAAATTTTGACAATTAGTAACATGCGCGAGCTAAGAAAATCAAGCAGGGTTTATAAATCTACAACCAAAAACGTCAAATTTACAACCAGAAACATCAATTTCATTTCAAAATATATTGATTGATATCAAACTAGTAAGGTACACAGTAAAAAAATCATTAACAAAACAATGATTAACATAATGAACTGATTAACATCCGTAAACGATAATTAAAATATTACAATAATAACTTCTAACTTATTGACATAATATACATATTTAAACGGTCGGTTAAAATTTAACTACGTCTTAAATATCTCAATGTACTAATCAAATACCTCACTCCCTTGACCCTTTTTTTCATAGTTAGTTTAATCTTACTGCCTTGGTAAATAAAACAAATGTCTGTAAGACATATTATTGCTTATTTATTTAATTTTATCTACACTTAATTGAACATCATAAACAAACAACAAAAGGCGAACTTAA
>DWME01001331.1:0-25467 GCA_018244795.1 Parelbella ahira ahira
AAAAAAAAAATATTTTCTGAGGTGTGTGAAGTCTGCCAACCCGCACTTGGCCAGCGTGGCAGACTACGGCCTTAACCTTCTCAATATGAGAGGAGACCCATATTCCAACAGTGGAATGACAAATGGGTCGATTATTATTATTTTATTATATAATATACCACACAAGGGTTTAAAATTGTGCTTACAGACCAATACAACAATATCGTAATTAGTATAAACATGGGCTATTCACAATGCCATCAGAGTTGTTTACCGTAGTTGTGGCACACAAACAACCCGACACATGGCTAGCGGGCCCGTCGGCGACTTAGCATCCGGACAGTCGTCGTATCTGTAAATAATAAATAATTAGACGAAATAGTGTTTAATCATATTTAAAAACAAACATACATAAAAACCTTATAATCTTTGCCACCCAAATTCCTCAGCTTAGATCTTTTTGTATGAAATAAAATTAAACGGACCATTAGCTGGCTATTATTGTTATTTAAATCTTAAGTCATAATGATTAAACCATCTTAATGTTTCAATATAATTAACCGTTTTAATATATTTAAATCTTGAAATTTATCCTCATCGCCCCTTTTGTTTTCAGAAATCGACTCAGGTCTTTTTTTTTTCCTAATTATCCTATACTGTTGGCCTTATTGGCCTTTACAGCGTTACGGAGTTTGGTGGCGAGCCCGAGCGGCTCCGCCGGAATTAGAGGTGAGAGCAAGGGTAGGAGTGAGGTCCATCTTGGCCAAGAATATTCTACTGAGTTCATTTATTGCCTAAGAAAGTCCAAATAAAATCTCTTTGAATTATATTTTGAGTCCACGCAGTTGATCTATCGATATCATTTATAAATTCTTCTGTGTTTATTAGGATTTTTTTATTGGTTCGAATTAGAAATTATTTATTGGTTTGAACTCACCGACCGTGCACGTAATGGGCGTACAGATCTTCTTGGAACACTAACATAGACAATCCTACTCCTCGACATATCTTCGGTAGCACGTCTGTGGGAGCGCCACATATCTTGTCATGCGTATAACGTGTAATTAGTACGATTACATAAGCACTCCACCACGCTATCTCAGCCACTGCCCATTTATATCCCCGGCTGTTTGGTAACAACGAGTGCCATGGACCAGTAAGCTGCAAATAGAAACACACTACATACTGCCTCTGTTTTATTAGGTACCGCGCTTTCGCGTCGTGTATCCGAACGTATCCGTCCGTGTTACTGGGTGTACATACGTAAAAATACCAAATTTTTTTTTAATCTTTTACCATAACTGACGGCTGTCAATAAGTGTAATCGGTGAATAAATTAGATACAATTTATTAAAAGAGAAATGTGTCTTTTTTTTTAAAACAAAAGCTCTTGTATTTTCTTGTTTCAAACGCGAGTTGACTAGTAAAAAATATGTCCTATGCCACTTTTATTTATATTTTCCATGGCATAATTGAACCTCATTGACTCTATCTGTATACAATCATGACAATACTCTACATAAAATTCACGGGCGATGTACAATAACCAAGGACAAATTTCACATTAATACACACATTTAAAAATACGAGCGTCAATGTGATTGTGGCCCCGGGCGACACCCGCCGTTTAGTCTGCATACCGATCCATTCCTTGGCCAACAGTGTTGCCCTCCACTGATTGGACTGCTCGAACGTCAGCGGATCTAAAATTAGGGACGTTTGTATAATTAGAATTTTTACAGATTAAATAATAATCACTATTATTGTAAATAACCAATCAAGCAAAATTCGGACACTACATCGTAGGACTGAGATACTTGCAAATGTGCTAACTTTAAGCCGTTTTGCAACTTTACAAACATAATGCTTAAAACTGAATGTTGTATTAATGACAGGTTAACGCGGGCGAGTCTGTATACGTACTAAAAATAATAACAATTAATTAAGAATTACAGTATTTGCCACATTATATAATATTTAAGGACATATTTTATTTCCAACCACACGATATCTATTATAATGTATGACTATTATCCAAAACAGTTTCATTTTATTAAATACACGTAATAATCCCTTAGTTTAAGGTGCTGCAAAAGTTAAAATAAATAAATAATAAACCACAGACTGTGCATATATTATCTACATACTTTCAAGACATTATTAAAAATATTTTCTACCTTTCAATGGAGGATTATATTCAGACCAATCTATAAAGTATATATCGTAGCGACACTGCCACCAATTTATCCACAACACCTTGAAGACCTGAAAGTAGCTTAAAAAATTAACTAAACATTTATAACATCTTGTATAAAATGCCGCGCTTTTCTGTTACAAATTAATTTGAAACATAACAAGCAGCAACTCTATTATGTAATAATATGTTCCCTACATATAAAGGCTAATATAGAAAACGGTAGGTATTTCAATTTATAAAATTAACAACCCGCCTGTAATGTCCGAAGAAGTAGGCAGAGGCGTGTAGTACACCCTCACGTTTCACCAGTCACGTTTACGGAACCCACAACGGAATAGGTGGTGGCCCTATTGCCATGTACCAGGCTCAGATCACCATGTATCTGATATAATCGTACATCTTTCTGCGGAGGGGCACTGGTGACTTGCAACACAGGTTTTTTTAAACTACATCAAGCACCAGGTTCTCACAAAGTAAGGACAAAAAAAAACAGATTTTTTACGTATAATGTAATGCGTCAAAAAGAATCAATCAGAATCTCGTGGCGCCATAAGAGTTGGTGTAAATTATAATATAAAAAAAAATATAATATTCTGTGTATTGTACTATTACGTTGGCTTATACTAAACTAGACTAACCTTTAAAGAAACGACAGTGTATACGAAAGCTCGTATAACAGTCTCTTCGGGCACAGACAACGGCAGAGCAATAGCGAGAGTACCGGCTTCGGCGGACAACGCGTGGGCAGTGGAAAATAAAATCGCCTACAACAACCAAATAGCTCTTAACACATGTGAAAAACCTAAATATACTTAAGCAAACTAGCCATCTTAAAAAAAGTTTTTATAAAATGCACTCTCGTAAAGCCCGAAGTATTTCAATCCCGTTTGATTCTCCAGCCGTCTACACTTTCGTTGCGTAATATCACGGCTATTATTTTCGCAATAATTAGCTTACATACTGAAAATTATTGTGTTTTCAATATAAAAGCGTTTGGTTGCACTGCTATATTGTGTTGTTTTATTGGGTTCTGGTGATCCGCTCATTGCGGTATAGCACAATCTACCTAGCCCTATTCGTGGAAGGACAGCAAGATATGCTGAGCGACCAGCTGGGCTCTGAGATACCAAATTTTGCGCTCCGTTAAGAGGATTACATCTAGCAGTAGACTGAGGCAGGCTTATGATGTGATTTTTTTTTTATTAAAAGTTTTCATGCAGTTATTTTCTTGCAGAAAACGTTAAATCAATGAACAGTTGTGCAATCTATATTTATATTTAAATTTAAATCAATTTAATGTAAATAGGCTTACAAAATAAAACGCGTCAGCCAAAGCCCCGGCCAGGAGTGGCAGCACGGAGACGTGCGAGCCACCCCTGCGAACTGCTCCGCGCCACTGCAGTAACGCATACAATACCGCTAACGTCCCGAACAAACCGCCAGTTATCTGTGTTATTATGATGAATATTATATAATAATAAAACTAAATATGATATACGCTTGCTGAGAGCACTAGCAGTAATTGTGCTTGGTAAATTAGTCAAGTGGTTAGCCACCTTTATTTTTAAAGGTTCATTTCCAGCTCCGGACAAACGTATAATGGGCATAGCTATTTGTTCTTTGTATGTGTAAGTCATGAGTTGGTTGTGTAAGCGAATGAATATCTGTGAGTGAATGTAAGTGAATGAATATCTGTACCTCTAAGCCACGTAGGACGCCGGCGCTTGGCATCTCATTCTCTACTTTAAGTGTTGCCATCATCACATGAGACAGCGGTGATTTCGTCGCATATTGCAATGTCACCGATGTTTGTAAACGTAATGCGCCAGAGCTGTGTTTATCACGTCTAGTGCTGAGAGTAAATAAAAAAAAATACTTTTTTTGTAACATTTTTTTTCTTGCGTTTCTTTGTATGTGGTTCGAAAGTTACGTGATTTAGTGGTTTAGTTGTCTTTATGGGGTAAGCACATACACATACAAATTTCAAGTAATTAGGAATTTGAAGTCAGGGAATTTCAAATTAGGAAAACCCCATAATATTTGATCACACCCGTGGATCCAATCTAGCAACCTGTTGAGCAGACACGCTTACAGCCACAAGGAAATCAGGCCGTTATTTCCATCAGTATTTTTTTACATATATTGTAGAATATTGTATACTTACATTATTTGTAAGCTAATTGTTCTTAAATACACAGTGTTGGTTATGTTGGCAACAGTAGAGAGAGAAGAATCCAAGGTAAAAAACTTTTTAAATTTCGCAGACGGCCATATCCCCTTCTGAAACAATATCCATTTAGACGAAGGTTAGTGAGCTAAATGTGCAATGTAAATGTAGATTAAGTTAGATTGACATCCACTGATTGACAGGACTCGATTGACAGGGTAAGAATTCACTCATTCACTCCAGGGTTCTGGTTTAAAACCCTGAGGCGCTCTTCTTTTTTAAAATATGCATATGCGTTTTTAGGTTAGGTCGCTTGTTGTAACGGGAAAGAAAAGCTCGCAAGGAAACATGCACACTTTAGATTGTTTATAATGTCTCTTAAGGCCCGTGAAGTGTAACAACTTATACTTGACCAGCGTAGCCGATTGACCTTAACTCTTTTCCCTCTTAGAGCAAACCCGTATTCATGAGTAGAATATTTGATAATGATCCACAAAATACATTATTATATTATTAATATAGACAATCCATCGAAATAGGTAATCAAAAAATAAAATATAATATCACTGTTAACATTTCAAATCGTTATTTCCGAAGATTGCATTACCTGTACATAATAACCGGTTGGTTTCTGTATAACCAGCGGTATTGGCTTGAGATCGTCACCACAGGACACATACAACTCATACACGTCGTTGGAATCAATTGCTGAATTAGACATATTAAATTCACAATCGCGACTGTAATGTGAAATCAAAATTACATAATTAAATTAACAAATAATATCCTTTAGACAAGTTTAATTAACAATGACAACAAACGACAATCAATTGTGTGCCAAAAAGCTATGGATAACCTAATGATTTGGTATTCGATTTCCCACTGTGGGTGTGCTTGGTTCAAGACATGGCTCAAATCATCGTTGTTTACAGAATTTTAATATGAACATAAAAATATCACTTACTGTAACGATGAAGAAAAAAATGGCGAAGAAATCCAGACAACAAATCTTAGAACTGTGCATGATTTTATCTAATTGTAAAAGTGTAAAATTTGGCATCTAGCACATGTTAAGAGTCGCCTACTTATTTCGGTATCGAGAATATATCGCTGTAAAGTATGTGACTTACGTCAAATCATGGTTTATTGTTATGTGTACTTACGTCAAATCATGGTTTATTGTTATGTCGAAAGGCGGGAAGCAAGGAAATACATTTTTTTCAACGTCGTTTAAAAATCTCATGCCTCCATTCTCTGTGTGTACAGCCATTACTATGTGCAGCGTATGCTATAAAAAACAATTTTTTATTGTTTATTTGCAATTGTTAAGCTGTCTAATTCTCAATTATATTTAATAATACATTTCTATCATTCCGCTCCTATTGGCCTTCATATCTTTAGACGATGGAAATTAATTTTTTTCTTAATCACTTCTTCATTATATTTGGTCTGTCTTACCTATATGGGCGTCAACACAGATATTTATGGCCCTTTTTAACATGTCTTTCATCTCCTCTCATATCTCATAAGAAGCTAAAAGATTACCTGTCCGTCGATTAAATCAAATTCTTGAGAAATTTTATTGCTCGCCGTAGAAGACAAAACCAATTGAGGTAAACCTGTAAAAAGATATTTTAACTTTAAAATTAAAAACCCATGCATAAACGGACCAAAATAATTTAGATAATAATTTTTAAATATTTCTAACATGTCGTTAAATAGTTGCACAGCATTTCCATATTTTTCTCATTTATATTCCATATATTGAGTGTATATATTATTCTATGTTAAATAGATATTACATTTGTTCATTTACTTTTATTTACCTTTATGTGACACCAGGTTGGGTTGCAACCACAACCTGCAGGGTCCAGCGGCGTCAGTACTGTAGAAATGTCGGACGCACAACCGACCCAAAGTTCGGCATGCCCTTAAATCGTACTTCTAAAAAGGAAACTTTTGGTCAATTAGTATGGTTTGCATCTGGTATGATGAATACCTTAGCTACTTCGTATATAAAGCACGGAATACTGCCATATAACTTTAACTATTGACAATGAATTTTCCCAAAGTTACGACTAACTCAATTAACTTTCTTCAATCAATGACAAAAAAACAGATTCCATAGAATTTATATAAAACATCAAGATACGGAAACAGTAACCAAGCTTAGACTTTGATTGACTGTAACGAATTTAAGATGAAATAAAAAACAACCTAAAATCACGCCTGTACTTCCTTATGGGGTGGACAAGGGAGTGTAGGACACTTTAACATTTCACCAGTTACGTTTACGTTCCACCATGGAATAGGTGGCAAGTCTAACATCGAATATAACTTTTGTCATATAAAAAACATACACACAGTGCATAAATACTCCTGCTTGACGATCTCCAAGAGGACCGATGGATGGAGCGTGGTCTCCGCATACTTCGGTCTGTCGGTCACGTATCTCTTCGGCACGCAAATCCCGCGCACGACTATCTCGTTCCTGGTACAGGTGCACGCTTCGCATTTCACACACTTGTTGCCTTGAGCCTTGTAGCCTCTCGCGCATTTCACACAGAGCACTTCCTTCATTGGGGATCCGTCGAACCCTTGCGTCACTTGGAAATTAGAATATTGTTGACTTCATGATCAAACACTACGAACATTACGTTCCGTATAAGTCAATATATATAGTTAAGAATAATATATTATACAGGAGCATTTATAACAAAAATCACAATAAACAACCATGATAAATTAATCTTTGAGGTATATCTTTAATATATTAAGTAGATAGCTAACTCAATATTGTAAAACTGCGCCACTTTAATAGCGTAGGATATAACGCAATTGAATCATAATTATATTTAAGAATAAATACCAGTTATATAATCATTAGGGCACTTTCTGCAGGAGATCCTCCCAGCGGCGTGTTGGCATCGCCTTGGCACGCACACTGTACCATCCTCCGATACGATCTCCGTAGCATTACAGGCCTTGCAGCGTGCTATTCCTGCCGGTACGCTTTGCTCTTGGCAACTACATGCGAAGCCTAAAACAACAGTTTCGAAGAAATTTTAAAAAAAACAAGATGTTACATATTATCTCTGAAAAAAATCGGATCTCTAAAATTACGGATATCAATATAATGAAATGACGTTGTCAATACGTTAACGTCTGCAGTATTACCATAATGATTATGTTTTGACCTTAATTAAAATGAACAAGTGTTAGTACTACAATCGAATAAAGAAAGGTTATCGAGTGGCGACCACGTCTCGGTAAAAGGAGCGGCGGTTACCCTCCTCCCAGGTGGTCTGACGACCGGAAGAAGACAGCGGGAAGCTGCTTTATTCGGATGCCCCAGGACGGCATGGAGTGGTGCCGATTAGGGGAGCTCTATGTTCAGCAGTGGACATCAAGAGGCTGACGATGATGAGTACTAAAATCATGGGTTTCGATAGCGAAATTTTTATGAAATTACAAGAATAAGAAACTGATTCGTAGAAAATGGCTGTTAGTTATGCCGTAACTGTAGATTATGTAATAATACTCACCATCAGCCGATGTAACCATCGAAACATTAGCAGGGCAGCTCTGACACTCCATAGATCCCGGATCAAAAAACTGTTCGGGGGTGCATTCTCCAGGCAACTTAAGACTTCTTACACTTATACTAGTACATACTATAATAGTTAAAAATAACACGAATAATCTATACATTTTCTTAACACAAGAGAGCTCTCACTATAACCTTAAACCGAACTATTAGAAAAATGTATAAGTGATTCTCGATATTGTAAAAGGTCACCGTACTATTTTATTAAACGTCTGTAACTATAGTACAATATTTTATTCATTATACAACAAAGAAGACTGAATCAATGCCAGTAACAGCTAGCGTTGTTTACGTAGTTTTTCGGTTGCTAAGCAACAAAGGGAAAGCAGTCAGAGCAATGGTGTGCCGGAATATTGCGTGACGTCCCATTTTTTAAATTTGACGTTGAGGCGTTTGCAAAAAACGTTTAAACTTAAAGCGAATGAAAAATTCATTAAGTGGCAATTGTGATATAAATATTTCATTTCGTATGGCTGCGATGCACACTCACACTCACAAAAAGGTCCTTTAGTTATTCCGTGATTTTTGACGACGACGACGAGACAATGACGACGACTACCAACTTAACCTAACCCAACCAAACCTTACCTAACTTATAGATACCAATTACAGACGTAATATTACGTTTTTTTATTCGTTAGATGATCGATATAAAATAAAGCATAATATACCAAGCATATACAAGGTAAACATCGCACACTTCCGTTACATTACATTATTGTTTTTACAATTAAGTACAGCTAATTAAACATTGCTCTGTATTTTGTTCCTACTATAAATTGTGCATTTCTTTGCTAATCTTAATTCTTATAATATAATAGATATGTTAAATAAACGTAATTTATTTAACCTTGGTAATAAAATTAGAAATGTTCTTTCAAAAATTTTTCAATTATGGAAGTCGCTCACCATGCGGTTAGCAACCAATAAAGACCTATAAAACATTGCTCTACATATTCCTCCAGGCACATAGTAAGACTATTTGTCATGAAAGTAGAAAAATTATAAAGCTTAAATAATAAACAAAAAAATTTAACAAATTAAATTGATCTTCACATAAAAACTGGACTGAAAAGTAATTACGTGGTTTTCGTCTCCAGAAATATCAATAATGATACATTATACCTATAGTCTTAGTCGAACGTTATAGACATACAAAGAACCCATTCAAATCTCACTTAAAAATACAGGAAAATTGATAATCTCCTCCTTATTTGAATTAGAACTAAAACATCTCGCCGAGTGTCACGAATGTCTTCAGCTGAAAGCGCGCGGAGCAGCTCGTGTCGAAGCTCCACCGGGCAGGGCGACTGTAACTATAATATTACAAGTAGGACACATTTAGTAACAGTACAAACTTGCATCCACTCTGCATTTGGTCATTTCTCCGATATCTTTTTTAATTTAAGAAGAGAAAGAAATTTTTACAGTAACAAGAAATTTTACGTCAGAAATTTTCACTTACAAATAAGCCTTTTGTGAAAACAGAACCTCACTTTTTTGGTTTGTAAGAAATTTTTTTTCGGTTGGCAATCAGTTTACATTTGGCCATTACTTTTGCGACGCCGATATAACTGTGAGAGGGGTCCGCTTGCTTCGAGCACACCAGAGCTTCATTTGTTATGAAAAAGTCAGTAAAGCCTACGAACCGAGGAGGACTCCACTACGAGGAAGACGACTTGTCTTATGAAACTAGGAAAATAGTTTCATAATTTTCTGTTCAGCAAAGATAGTGATCGCACTGTAACTGCAAAGACGCCCAACACCGTCGATCATCTATTCGACATAAGCTTCCAGCGCTAGCCCGGCAGGCGCTGGCTCCACGGCGCGTGCGTGCACTGCGTACCCCTAACTAAAATTTTTAAGTTTTTTTATTGTTAATTTGTTACTCTTTTCACATTGTTATTTTCAATTATTACTTTTCACTTTTCGCTGCTGAACCGTGATTTCTAACTTATCGTTTAAATTTGAAATGGAAGTGAAATATGTACGAGTATGTACTTCCGCTCGCCCGACAATAGCTCAGTAGAGTGGCACTGACATACTCATAACAGTAATAAAACTAATGTACTGTTGCCGTCTCGTGCCGTATTGTAATTTACGTTTGTTTGCACGTCGATTGCCAATCATTTCACAACTAGCTATCGACACGGCCACGCAATGGTAAGGAGGCAGTGCGTAGAACTAGAGCGAGCTATTTATTTTGTTGCAACGGACAAATTACATGAAATTCAACGCTTGGCTAAATGCTGCTCATAGAGCTGCTGGGTTCCAGTAAGACTGTGATAAGGGTTACTTGAATAGTTAAAAAAAAAATTTGAATAGTTGGTATTTTAAAATTAGAACGGAGACTGCCGTATTCTGTTCAATGGCAAGAAGTGTAGTCATCGTTTGAAAACATATTTTTTTATGGAGCATTTCTGAAATCTAGTTTGCGGTCTGGAGTTTCATATAACTTCTCATGTCAAACTCTTAACCACTACTGATAGTCTAGTGGTTAAGAATTCAGACTCTCACTCCGGGGTGCTGGGTTTGTCAAATCCTTGGCGCGCACCTCTTTACAAAAGTGCGTTTTAAATTTAAATTTTGCTAAAATGATTTCCTGACAGTGAAGGAAAACAGCGTGAGAAAACCTGCACACCTTAGATTACATTAAAAAAAAAAATTCTAGGGTTTGTGAAGTCTGCCAACCCGCGCTTGGCCAGCGTGGCATACCATCTAATGGCAACCCTCTCATGAAAGGAGGCAAATGTTCCAACAGTGGAATGATAAATGGGTCGATTATTACTATTATATGTATTATTAGTCTCAAATGGCCTCCACCTGAATCTACAAGGAGCTTAAAGCAAATAAAATTGATCCTTTAAAAGAATTTTTGACATACGCTTGTATTATACGTAGTAATTGTATAGAATAGTTATTTGAATTGAATTGAATTGTTATTAATATATTGTAGTACCTAAGGTGGTAGATAGGCAACATAATATGTATGTATATATATCGGCAACTTCACAGGCCTTCCCAAAGGCCACTTCCATAATCACTCTTTGTGTCACAAAAGAATTCAAACAAAAAATAAATAACGTTATTAGATTTTTTTATTGGTATATTTTCATAGTCGCTCTACAGAGTCGCATTGCTATATACATCAGATCACGTTCAACTTTATACAGCGTAACATATTTTTTTTGTTTTTTATATAGTTTTGTATAAAAATGATATCAGGCGGTGCAGAAGCCAAGGTCAGAGGTAGAACTTAGTGCCAGCCGTGGCCACCGTGGCCCCAGGGCTCCTCGGGCGCGGCGGCGGCGGCGTGTGCGGCAGCGGCGTACTGCGCCAGATGGTTGGCGCGCGCGTGCTGGACCTCAGGCGTGTCCACCACGTACTGGCCGTCGTGCGTCAGCTGGATGTGCGCCTGCGGGCCGGTCCATTTGCCGTAGCCGGCGGCGTAACCCGCGCCGTGCGCCAGCGCGCCGCCGTAGCCCAGCGGCGCCAGCGCGGCGGGCGCGTAGGCGGCGTGCGCGGCGCCCGCGTGCGCGCTGGCGTGCGCGGCGATGTGTGCGGCCTTCAGGTGCGCCACCTCGGGGGTGTCCACTACGCGGCCGTCGTGCGCGAGCGGCGCGGGGCCGTACTTGATCAGGCCTGTGGGAAAATATGCAATGTAATTCCAAGAAATTTAAATGTCATTTGCTAACTACTTAATTGAGGTACGCCAGTGTAAGATTTATAGATCGAGCTGTACCTCTTTGTTGCGTATAATATGCATGAAGCCCTAGCAGAAAATGGCCTATGTTTATGCAAATGCTTCTCTTAAAAGACCCCACTTGTGTGAAATTATGAAATATTTAGATAAGTTCAGCTGCGTATGTTTTCGTGGAGGCATTATTTAATAAGAATAGTAGTGACCTGCGGCAGGTGCTCCGTAGTGCGCGCCGGCGCCGTACGCGGGCCCGGCAAGGTAGGCGCCGGCGGCGGGCGCCCAGGCGCCGTGAGCGGTGGAGGCCTGCGCGTGCGCCGCGTAATGAGCGGCCTTAGCGTGGGCAACCTCAGGGGTGTCCAGAACGTATTTGCCGTCGGGGCTCAACTGAATGTGCGCTGGAGGACCCGCGTAGAAGGAGGCCTGTGCGAGGCAGAGGGAAGCAGCGAGAATAATCTGCGAACAATGAACATGTAAAAACATTATAAAATGTATACCTAATATCATGTACGTATGTAACATTAGAAATAAATAAACTACAATATACTAGTGACTGCAGGAGCCGTAAAAGCGACTAACAATGCCACAACACCCTGCAAATGAAATTGAAGTTAAAGATTTAACAGAGATAATGAAAGTTATTCACAGCAAATAAAACTCAATATGTAGCCTTATAGATATAAGAAATTATGACGCTGTCTGATCGGCAATGACCTGCAGCGCACTACACATGCAGTCGCGTGGCGACGACGAAGAGCGGGCCGGGAGACATGCTGCTCTTGGTACAAAGCAATCGTACATTGTGCGAGTGTCCGTTGAACATCGCATCAAGCCATATAAAAAAATAGTGTTAATTAAATCAAATCTAAAATTTTATCTCTGTTAGTTGGTACATTTAATGTTGAATTTAAATTTTAGTATCTTTACAGCTTTTATCAGTATATCAGATCAAATGCAATGCCATAGATATTAAATGATGATGTTGTTCCTGACATCCTGTCCCTTACTGGACCTCCAGAGTGAACTGGTCGTTTCAGTGACCGTGCATTAGCCTCTAGAGTGAACGGAATATCGCGGGTGCGCGTTGGGTGGAGACGTAATAGTTTATGAAATCGAGCACTATTTCGTAAGTAAAGCTACTTGGAAAACAAACTGAACATTATCTGCGCAGATCTCGACGCAAGACACCTGATATCACTTTACAGCTCTGTTCACACAAGTATTGCGCCGTGCACCACTCCGCTCCGGGCGCGGTTGATAAAGCTCATTGCGACATTCAATCATAACGACGCTCGTGTGAACTTGTTACAACGCCACAAACAAAAATACACGACGCAATTCACTTTGAAAACAAGGAAACGTTGGTATTTCTTAACATAGTCTCACTTTGTGCTCGTACAGCTGTGACTGTTACTGTTGTGACTGATTCTGTAGTGCCGTTAGTAAATACATCGAGTGCGGTACAGCCTGACACGATAGCGAGCTCCGCGAGTGAGCAAACACTTGTTCATTACATTTTAACAGTGAGTTGCAACAGCAATGTTATTAATCTTAGCGGGGTCCGATCGAATGAAGCGCGGAATTAGGCGCGGTGCTGCAGCCGCGCAGTAGTACACGAGCAGCGGTGTCGCGCCTCACTCGGCTACCAGTGTTGAAACACGGACACGAGGTGATAGGGATCAGCTACGAGCGATCGCAATAACTAAATGAATACAAATATGGAACACCTATATAAAAACCCCAAAAATAATTGATACACTTTCTGTTGTAGTATAAAAAAAGGTTTCACTTTCAGGAAGAGACATTAACCTAAAGTTGTTATCAGTGGGCGAGTTTTACTTTACATAACGCAGCCAGGCGCCAAACAAAGAGCAGCCAGGCGCGGCACGCTCCGCTGCGCCGATGGCAGATTAGCGGCTGCGAGACTTCAAACGGGCGGCCGGTTCCGCAGAGTAGCGAAATAATTTATATGTTGCAGTATTTAAAGCTACCTGAACGACTAAAAAGCGACAACATCGTTATCGATTAACAACAACGTTATCGACAGTGGGGTACATCGGAATGGATACCGACATTCGGTAGTAATGAGAAATATGGGTACCCTTGATACAGACAAAAAAATTACATTTATACAAACAACATTAATAAAACATTGAAATGTACATGTATGGAGTCGAATATGCGCCTTTTATTAACAAGAATGTTGAGCGCAAGACACATTTAGTACCTAAGAACTAATTGTAAGTGGCAACGGGAGCAGCGCACGTGAGCGCGGCGCGGCCGGCGCACGCCGAGCGGACACCGACCGCTGCCCGCACTCGCTCCGCTGAGCGCTAAAGCCTCATTAACAACACCATTAAACGCAAAGCCCTTGCACTTATAATCGGGACAGTCATGTCATTAATTACTTCAATATCGGTTCCACTTAATTTGCAATCGGCGTCACCTAGTTGCTAGGTCTACCTAATGAATCGTTATTAATGTACAAAGTTGAATGTGATTTATGTTTTGTACGTACTTAGTTGTATATGAAGTTCAATGGAATATTTTCTGTTTGATGTTGGATACAAAAGCTTAAGATGTTAATGTACTTGCGTATTTTTTTTTACTTTCATAGTAAGACCGAAAGCAAAAATACCGCGCCGCTTTCGTTAGCTTATTACTGAGCCCCGTCCAGCCACAGCCGTGCCTCACGTTCGAACCGAACTGTGTTCCAGGGTGGAGGCCAGTGGCCACATTCTAACATAAGTGCAAATGTTTAGGTTGGAGTACATGAGCATTAAAAGCACTACATATTTTCTACACTTTATACGGGAAGTATTTGGTTTTCTGAAAACGTTACACCAACATTGCCATACATCCCCAACCACCGCGCAACTATTCTATCAGCACAGATAGGTGGATATAGAACTACTTCTTTTGAACAAAAGGTACGCCAAGTCACTTTCAGCAGATCTGCGAGGAGCCCTGCGGTGATTGTCTGGACACCACATTTCGTAACAAATAAGAACAGAACAAAATTTCAGCCCAAGCGTTATAAACAATGTCTGTTAGATTTAATCATACAATATCGTTAACATTCAGCGGCACCTATATTTGCACACTGCGAGACGGGTCTGTCTACCGCACCTGCCTATTCGCGGTTCACGATTTTACGACAATATCCGAAACCCCTGCAGTTGATTTATGTCTGAAATTAATGTTAAACGATATTATGGAAACGCGAGACACAGTCGTGACAGTTATGAGAAGTCGCTACCGTGGCTGGTTTAAGATTTGACTGAATGAGATATGCACAGGACTACATAGTACACTGGCATCGAATGTAAACAAACCGCAAACAGTTGTATCACGAAATACTCGAATACGTAGAGCGTTCAGTGAGAAAACGCCACACTACTGGTGCCGTCCGAACGGTGTGTGTACAACATGGGCCAGCTTTCTAAAAAACAATGTTCGTGTGAAATGCTCATAGACGATTTTGTTATGAAAATATATAATTGTGATTGTATAACAGTAATGTATAGATTACTCGGAACGGTCGTGTTCTGCCAAAGGGAAAGTTATAGTTGATCACAAAGTGCAATAGAATATTTATGTGTCGGTAGCGGCGTGTCGGAGTCGAAGCTGCGACAGCGCGCTGCTCCGCGCGCTTACTTGTTGCTACACATTAAATAATTGTTGACGTTACGTATGCGGTCCAAGTTTTCTGTAATGCAATTATTCATTTACATAATTAGCCGCCCATTTGAACAACCATTAACTTGTACGGGCGAAACTGGAGCGCTCCGACAGTAAGCGATACGTGTGCGACCTCCGGCCGCTCCGCTCCGCGGCGCTCGTCTTCACCAGCGCTTCGTGAGTCTACGATAGCTTATGTCCAATTCTTTGGGTGAAATAATCATACTATTAAAGTCTTGAAGTCGATCTGACAAGAAATCTTATACGGATATAAGAAATCTTATATATCTTATAATATTATACTTATACCTTATATTATAAACGAAAACATTCCTGCAACCGGGGAGAGAGTAGTGCCGCGTAAGTTACAAATTCATGCAAAACGAAAATTATGTGTTAAAGCGAATTTCTACGAGCGATTATTAATATGTAAGTGGCTGCAATTATTTCAGTATAATAGGCAGCAACTACGCGACGCGGCAACGCAGGTGTTCGCGGCACAGGCACGGGCCGCTCAGTAAACAATGACCCATTTCGCAACCGCCACTAGCCGCCGCCCTGGCAAGTGCACTGCCGGCCTGCCGCTGCGCCAAGCGGGACAGCGCAACTCCGACAGTGCCACACTGCGGTGCGGAAACTGACTGACATTTTGGCTTCGTTACATTATATACACATTTAGTGGTAATAAGTAGTTTCGTTAAATACGAAAAATACTTGGACTAAAAACTTAAAAATAGTAGGCATTACTTTAGCGGCCTACTGTATATTGACACTTCCGTGCTGCATTAAGTGCGTAACTGTGATCAAGAATAACTGGAGTACTTTGGCATTATCGTTTGCGTTTCGAATGATTTCGACCGAGCCCTCGAGTTACGAGCAGAATGACTCAAAGAGAGCCGAGACAAAGCGAGTGCACTATAATTTGAAGGCGTGGAGCTCATATCGGGCAGCCTTTGCATTCGGTTGCACAACGCGCGTTTGGCAATCGGTCGGAATTATCATTCGGCGAACTGGTGCACAACCAGTCGGCCATTGCGGCGTTGGGCAAGAGGAAGCGGTGGGCGTTAGGAAGTGTTATGGTTTTGCGAAGGTCATAAGAAAACTCGTGCACCCGACGAAAATTTGCAATCGCGTCACCGTCACGGCCCAGCGCGGCGACGACGGCCGCGCGACACACCGCTCTGCACACGCTAATACACTTCAAACCTATCCATTAATGAGATACTTTTATAACAGAACAAATTATCAGAGCTAGCAGTTTTTTTGCTTATCAATTTTTATATCTACATTGGTTCGTAACATATTTTTTAAACTATCACTGGCAAACAAATGTATATACATAACGTCATGTATGTACGTAATAGCGATTATTTAAATACTGAATTAATATATTTTTTAATAAACTTATCTTGTAACATTAATTCCACTCATATCTACATCTAATTCATTCATTACTTATAATGACTAATCGCTCGTTCATAACGTGCAGGTTAATGTTTGTAGAAAATTCATAACAATAATCTGTACGCTGACTGAGCCACGTGAACTGATGTCGAAAGGCGCCGATCGTGCCAGTGCGCGCTGGAGGGTCGACGGTGCTAATAGCTTTATAATTTTACACCTTGTCTCACAACGACCCCAGTCGATCATTACTTTGTACTCTACATCTTGTTATACGTCGGTTCGATTTTTACAAAGTGCGCAAGAGACAAATAATGAATGATGATTTTAATAGTGCGGTAGGCGGCGGCAGGTCGTGCCTACGACCCCTGCGCCGCGGCAGACGCTACGGAGATGCGCGGGGGCGCCAGCCGGCGCGCGCTCCGCATGTATCACGGATATGAACATGTGACACATAGCGTTATTTACCGTACCCTTACTATTCACATACGATTAATACATTCACATTTGACTGAATATATAGTATTATTATTTATAGAGTGAAGTTTCACTCAAATTCTTAACACTGGCATACCTTACTCCGCACGATTCACAAAGAAAGGATTGCTGGATTAATTAACATAACGGTGACTAAGAGAGAAGTACCGGCGGTTTCGTGGGCGTCTAATGGACCGGATGCTTTATTAATCATCCAAATACATTGTTCTCTGTCAGAAGAGACCTTGACATAGTATTTGACGAATTTATTAGTAACGCACCTAGTACAATGACTCTCAGCTGCAAATCGGATGTTTTCGTCTCCGGCGTACGAATTCGATATTCTCCGGTACTTCCTACTGTGTACACCTAATTGTTGCCGTATCTCCTAGCGCTTAGATAAAACTTTAAGAATTGTCCAGCGTTCTGTTACTTCATTCTCTTGCCCAGCAACATATGTGTGACTACCCGACGGCGGCTCAACAAATTACAAATATCTTTCATAGACTGTACATAGAGTCCTTCAATGCGATAAACTCTTGAACTTTATACTTTTGAGGTCAATAAATAGCTCGCTCAATATCTTTGTCGCATATTTTTTTGTTCAATATCATTGCTTCTCATAATTTCCAAACAGTATAAAATGTGTTTTGTATCCATGTACAACTTTTTATACAACAACAATGTTTCGTATTTTTTGTTTTCGTACATTGTTGTGATAAAATAACGTTGTTTAAAGTATTATGAAACACTTCTATAGTATTTATTATATTTCATAGAATACGTGCTCCTTTAAACTATTCCTTTCTTACTGTATTATTAATGATTTAAGTTATGATATATTATTTATAATAATTTAATACTTTACATATTAAACGAAGCGAATTTCTCTGAAAGGGACAATGAGCGTTGAATGAGAAAACGTAGTTACTTAAACTTATAGCAGTAATTTTTCAATAAAATACTTTTCCTATAAGATAGAGACAGAGGCAGCACGGAGACGGATGTAGCACCCACCTCCTGCCAGAAGCCTGGGAGCGGCGCAATAATTTAGTGACAATTTAGTTGAAATAGTGACTGAAGGATTTATTTGGCGTGAACAAATTGCAGGCGGGCCGCGCGGCCGCCGCGCG
Source organism: Parelbella ahira ahira (assembly GCA_018244795.1). Classification (NCBI taxonomy): domain Eukaryota; kingdom Metazoa; phylum Arthropoda; class Insecta; order Lepidoptera; family Hesperiidae; genus Parelbella; species Parelbella ahira. The sequence goes on from DWME01001331.1 coordinate 18,340, forward strand.
CCACATACATATTCATGTTTCCTAATGCCCGCCAATTGCGATAGGTGATATTGATTTTAAATATCAATCTAATCATAAACACCGGCATTATGGTAACGACGAATTAAACTGCATTTGTCTGTTGAATCAGAACATTTCTATACATTTTTGATTCTCCATAACTGGGCTAAGTAAGAATATTTTAGTCTTGAACTATTTGCTACGTATTTTATTGGAGTACCGGCGTCTGCAAACCATATCATGATATGATAGACAAGAATACAGTTGGAGAGAAGCATGCACGGTCGGACGGCATCATGACGAGACATCCTGCCTGTCCAGCGAACAAATACGAAACTTCTGGAGTACGTCATGATAGTACTGATAAATGAAAGCCTGGTCCTCAGAGATAAAATTGTACGTATAAAACAAAACATTGTATTCTCATAACAACAAAGCACTTAGTGCTGCATCTAATATCACAACTCTTTATAATAACCGCACATGCAAAAACTTTCGTTAAATACCGTAATATTAATTACCGTAATACCGTAAAATTTCACTAAAATATATTGATTCATTATTAGATATATAAATAGTACAATCTTAGTACCGATCAAAACTTATGCAAAGAATAAAGACAATACAAAATACAACTTACCACAGACTGCATGATTACAGGATTTCTACTAAAGTTATTGGAGATCTCAAACGAACTAACTCAGGCGCTGCTGGTCGGCCAGTACTCGCCTAGAGAATTTCGCCTAAGCGACGTGTGTTCACAACTACCTCCAAAGTCGGAATGTCGATTGGATAGAGCCAGCCCCTTTATATATGTAACACCCCGCTTTGACCGCTCGTAATTGGAAACAATTAACTAGGCGGCAAGTGCAATGCTGTAATTATAATTATAAGATGCGCGGACGTGCATACAAACTTGGAGCTAAGGGATGACTTCAGGGTCATTGTGAAGTACGTGAAAGTTCCAAGAGAAATATTGCTTTTGTGAGAAAATTCCAGATCAGTCCGCTCAAGGCCAAACACTCCGTTCGAGACATAACGTTTTTCAAATCATTTGACTTCTCTGGATTATTAAATCCGATTGTACTAGCTTCTTTTTGCTTCATATTGTCCATTAAATAATAATAATAATACGTTCGTTCGTACGGGATACATGTGGGTCTCAAACTTGTAACGAATTAAAGATACGACGTTGAAGTCTTTCATATGAACAAGTTCCGCAGTATTGTATGGGCCGCCTCGAGCTACTTTCAGGGCAAAACTAATTAAAATTACGAGCAAATTGTATTTTTTTCTTATGCACGATCGGATACGATATTAAAGTTTACTGTTTCAAATAAAAATTATGTTACTAATCGCACAGCAAAATTTATTTTATTATTGCTTTAGATGACTGGACATTGTGAATATATTTCCAATTAAAAATTATTCAAAATGGCAATTCAAAATTTTTATTCATGAACTTATTTCAATAATTACTTTATAAATATAAATAATTATTTCATAAATTATGTTTTTCATATAAATTATGCATTTGGTAACTACACTTAAATAAGAAAAAAACAAACTGATATTTAAGTGTGAAGTTTGGTTTAATTTAGTCGGAACGAGTGCCGCAGATATCGAACATTGTATAGTATTCGGATTTAAAACAACATAGGTAGCTAACTTATGCTTTTTAGCACCTTTTTATATGGAGTGAAAGATGGTCGAGCGTTGCGAAGAAGGCTTTAAGGGGTTCCAGGCTTCATGTTCGGAGTCCGAGCTAACAACACCTGCCTATCGTGTATCCTTCTATACAGCAGACGAGGCTCCGGGGACCGGCTGATCGTGCTGCAGCAGTGGCACCTCCCTAGGCACGGCTTTGCAATGCGGAACCTGCGGAAAATCCCCCTTGTTAGAGGAGGCTTGTCTTCAGCAGTAGACTGAGAGAAGCTAGTAACAAGAGTGTTTGGACCAGTCACGCAAGGTTGCCGGGGCTCCTGAGAAATCGTTACTAGATTTTTATCTAGTTATCACCTGCATAAATATAATAAAAAGCTAATTTGAAGTCTTATGCTTTTTATAAGTCTGCTTCGCTCACTTTGCGAATTTTGTTATTGGTTTAGTTGCTCTAATAAACCACATAATAAAGACGCCACACCCATAAATACTTACCCGGCCTCGACGACGAGACACGGATGCAAGACGACCGTCCAGCAACGACACCACTAAACACTTCTCAGGGTTCATCGGTTTACGTAGCCGGAACTATATTTAAGTGATTTCAACTCTTTTCTAGTTTAACACTAAAACGTACTCAATAGTTAGAACGCGAGATACGGCTCCGCACCCTGTAACTAAATAAGGTCAACGATGCGTCCTCAGAGTTTGCTTAGGGATATGTCTTGGAGTCCCTCAACAGCGCGTGAGATCGAAACCGTGTCTTCACTCGAGGGCTGAAGCTCTGGTACCAGTCTATAGCTAGCAAACGATCCTCGTAACCATCGCAAATGCAACTCGCCCTAATTACCAAATAAGTCGAACCATTCACAAAAATAGCAAATAAAACTATCTCAATGCAAAGTATGACTGCCTCGTTGGTCGAGTGGTTGCCAAGCGCGATTGCTGATCGAGAGATCCTGATTATCTAACTTGGATTTAATAAATTTGTTTTTCTAGCTTAGATTTTCTAGTAGTGGCTCGAAGTCTGGATTTGCGCCCGGTGTATGATAATATGCTCACCACCTATTCCATGGGACGTAAAAAACATAAAACAAGGTAATACGAGGCAGTGTACTACACTCCTCTGCCTATTAGTTACATTTTTCAACACAAAGTAATTTGCTTACCCATAAATAACAGATGACCAAATGTAATATCTAACACCTAATCTCTGTCTACTTGTAGTTTCATTTTCGCTGCACACGTGACATGTACTATTGTCACTTAATTATATAAAAAAGATTAGTATGATAATTAGTATTTGAAATCAAAGGATATCTCTGCCTACTGAAGGTGTACTCGGACACAGAGCGTGCCGCGGCTGTGATTACACGACACTCAGGTGCCAACACACTTACGGAGCGGCTCTACCTCACCTACTTGTTCTCATTTACCTTGCTCTATTATTTCTTCATTCTTATGTAAACCTCTTTATTGATAAGCTATAAAATGTATATAAATTACTGTTAAGCATACTTGCTTAAATGAATCGACACAATTATCGAAAGCCAAACGAGCGCCCGATTATAACAAACTTAAAAAAACTAAGTGATTTTAGAAATAGTAAAAGTGAGCTTCCCAATGGTTTTTGTTAAGATACTGTAAATGCAATTCCGTGCAATTAATGCATTAAAATAGATTCTTCGCTCGTCAAATTTCTTTACTGAACAAAAAAGTTTAATCAACAGTTTTGCACAACGGCCAAGATATACAACTCATGAAGCGTTCCGAGGCCACAGAGATAAGTCAACGGCTAATTGGGACATTATGATGTGATTCCATAGTCTCAAAACTTGTGTAATTATCTATATGATGTCTGGAAACATAAAAATCTTGTCGGTCCGTATATTTGCCACGAAACTGATCGACCTTTGTTGCGGTTTGTCTAAGCGAATGTTATAGCCCCATGCTCCAGTAATAAATATCAAAATTGACAATATCAAAAGTGGTGTCCTCCAGCGGACGCGCCGATGCCTGAGGCGGCGACAAAAATGCGAGTATTACGAGTCCGAGCTACGTACAGGTCGTCTCCGGCTACATGAGTACAGCTCACCATAACACTTATAAGCCGTCAATGCTCTGCTCTTAGCGACTCACTTTCAATTGTGCACTACATACATTCCGCTTAAAATAGTCATATACTGCCAATATACACTTGCAATTACTGTTGGGATACATTTTGGCACTAGTTTTTTCCTAAGTGTCACGTTATTCGACTTCACTTAACGACAAAAAGGAACATGAAATTTGATTGCTCGTCGAGGCGAGCATTAAGTCACCCTAGACCATGGCGAATGTTATCGACCTGCCGTTTTTTGCCGACCAGTCAACATCAACATTAAGTCACAGGGCGCAACAGCCGAGTGTCAATATGTAACGCGTAAGGAATCCAACTCGGCGGTGAGGCAGCCCGAGATCATGTATCAGCTCGAAACTACCTACACATAACGCTCACAGCTCCGCAGGCAAACAAGTACGAACCTATTTACTTACCTATTAAAAAAATATTAAGCAATTCATAATTCAAGAGAAATTGTTTTCTATAATTATTATTGCAACTTGTAAAAAGTGGAATGCGTTGTACGCGCCAAGGTGGGTAGCGCAGAGAGAATCAGTAAGCAGGCGTGCCGAATTAGTCGTATCGGCGTGGACGTCTCCAAGCACCGCACCCCGCGCTGCGCTTCTTGATATTCTATAATAATGAGTACATTATAATTTTACTTTATTCATGTGATACACTATACAACATCTATAACAACGTAGCAGTTGGCGTATAGCCAGCTGGAGGGCCGCTCATTCAGTGGTACATTCCGCTACTATAATGCTGCGCGCTGCCTCCAGCGGGCGGTCCCACTGCCGGTCTGCCAAAATTTAACGTTAGATAAATTTCGTAATAGTATATTTATACATATTTCATAGTACATTTTAATAGCGGTTCGGAGTCTGGATTTGTGCTCATTATAGCAGTAGGCTTCCAACCTATTAAATATTGGAACCTAAACGTAACTGGTGAAACGCAGAAGTGTCCTACACTTATCTGCCTACCCCTTGGGGGATTACAGGCGTGTTGTTATGTTTAGATAAGATAAGATTTTTATTTGCATTGGATAAGGTTGCATACAATTGTTGATACTGTGGTAATTACATGTACAAGTTTTCCGCTTATAATGCAAGCATGTAAATTGATACATAAACATTAAAAATGTAAACATTAGAAATTAAGTAAAAAAATATAAATCATCACAATTTTTTGGATATTTGCAAAAGTCAAGTAGACAGAAGGAGAGCTCGGCAGGAGACGGGCATCGTAAAACGTTAACAAAAGAAATGAACTGAGATAAACTTTTCGACAACATTAATAATATCCTCTCCACGTAAACAAATCAGGTCGCAATAGCGATTATCTCCTAATAACATTAACTCAACACGACTTTATTTAACACCATATCCTTATCATTTAACAAGAAATTGCAAAAAAACTAATCGCAAAGCAGTGATACTCTAATAACTTCGATTTCCACGTCACACACTGAGCTTTTGGAATTCGAATCGCGGCTTTTTGAAATTTTAAGTTTCCAATATTAAATGTCAGTTGCTACGAGTACAGGATACCTCTAGGGAGGAGAATTCTCCGTAATGTTCTCGACGGAGTGCGTTTTCGGGAAACGTGGCCGGCTTGGTCCTTCCTCTCGTGCTTAGAGGAGAACCGTAGTAAGATATCGAGCGGTAAATAGATCCATGATAAACCTTTACATACTTTAACTATTATCAAACAATGACAATATAGGTACACATAGCAGTAAGTACATTTGTAATAAGTATTTAGCTCGGAATTTGTTCGGCGATGTGTAACAATGAGTGAGTGCAGGCAGCAGGTGGGTGGCGCTCGGGTCAGCTCCGACTCGCGTTGGATAAATCTACACGGCTTGTATTTACGAATATTGCGGGCCGTCTGTCGCAATCAATAATGCGAGCAACAAAGGAGCAATGACCACACCGTTGAATTCTCGGAGCGATATTGACTTCCAATGAAATGTGCCACCACACAGTGCCGCAATGAACGAGTTTATTACTGTTTTGACATTTTGTTTAACTAGGAATTAATAAACATAGCCGTCGTGCGATGACTTATTTGGAAAATACCATACAAAATTAGTGGCGGCTCACTCGGAGCAAAACCCGGCAGCTGCGCAACCCATCGGTGTATGCACAGCTACTGATCTTAGCTCTCAGGAGTTATTGGCAGCTTCTCTGATGTATACAACGTATGTTATCAATGTGTTCATAAATAAACTTAAAAATAATACACCTAACTATGTCATTTAATCAGAATAGAAGTACCTCGCAACGACCGCAGTGATCAAGGTTGGAGAGCAACTACCCCTCGCTTGTCTTAGATTTGCTTTTGCGGATGCAAAATATTTTGAGAACTTTATGAGCGTTACAGTATCAGTTACAATTCGTACCGAGCCAGATCTCGAGAGATGAGACTCTGGCTCTAAGAAATGCGTACTAAGCCAATCCTCTCAAGATTATCAATAACCAGAGTGCATTATAAATATTTTTTGCGTATAGCAGCTTAAGCTTTACGCCTTACTTAACCATTCACTTAATAACATTATTTAATGACAATTGACTTCAGATGAGCATTAAAGCCGAAATCACTTGAAAAATGCGTCGGTGGCACATGTTTCCCAGCTAATGTAAACTCTAACAACGTAAAAATGATCAATCTGTCGAATCATAATGCTATCATGTCAGTTCGTCCTGCTTGCCTCACAAACCCTAGTAGAGCAGGCCGCCAGTCCAATTTGGCGTGGCGCAACCCACTAGACCGTTTGCCGACATTACCAGCACCGTCAGGTTTCACATAAGAAAGTGTGTTGACAACTATTTGTATCGCAACAATGTTTTTATTCGTTATTGAGCCAGTGCCGCTCCACCGCGTCGCAATCACACACTAGACAGACACTCCTCGATGTCCTCCTCATCGATGCTGCACATGATGATTTAAAGTAAACGGTGTTTTTTTTTCAGTATTGGCGATGGAATCCACAATCAAGGATGTGAAGTAGGCCGATGGAGTCATTGCTAGTTCTGACAGAAACATGCGCAAAAGACACGAGAAGTGCACGACGAGACGGGCTACGCGTCTGTGTCCGGCCCGAGGTCCGCCGGCGGGGTGTCGCCAACACGCCATCGAATGTAACGATCGCAGTTCTTGCGCATCTTTGCATAGCTGTTAACAATTAAGGAATTAAAATCCAATCCTTACATTAAGTCTAACATCGATGGTGTCGGTCGACATGAACAATAATCCAATAAAATGCTAAATATCATTAATCAGTTCTTTGTTATTTGAAGCATTTAGAATTTTTATGAGAAAATATTAAACGAAATAAAATTTAAAATTAAAATCATACT
>DWME01001332.1:0-25442 GCA_018244795.1 Parelbella ahira ahira
CGACAATACTTATATCGCTATTAAAAAATGGAAGTGAATCGTAGAAGGGTGAAAATTTAGGGTTGTATGTATTTTTGAATATCGTATCATAAAAAAATAAAAAAAAAAATTTTGTCAAAAAAATGAAAAAAAAAAAATTGAGGGGTGGACCACCCTTATTATTTAGGGGTGTGAAAAATAGATGTTAGCCGATTCTCAGACCTACCCAATATGCTTACCAAATTTCAGAGGAATCGGTCAAGCCGTTTCGGAGGAGTATGGAGACTAACATTGTGACACGAGAATTTTATATATAAGATTAGTTACAGTAACTGTTTCAATTGTTTGATCAACCGAGTTCAAGGATCTGAACAGCGATAAATCCCTAAAAGTCATGGCCCATCGCGTAAGACTATTCGTTTAAGTTAATTATGATTTAAAAAATTTATTAATGTCATTAATCTTTGACTGGTCCGTTGGTGCAATGGTTAGTGAACCTGACTGTTGCCCCGGGTTCGTGGGCGCAAGTTCCACCCAGATTAAATTTTTCTGTGATGTGCACAAATATTTGTTTTGTGTCTCGGTGTCAAAAACATTTATGGAAATATATCTTTTTACATGTAATTTATTTGCCCTTTGGTTATCATAATATAAGCTCTCTTGATGCTTACATTGAGGTCACTAAATATTTCTATATATCTTAAATTTTGGATTGGTTGCTTCAAAACTTGGAAGAAATAAAAGTTATACATATATGAGAACTTAAGAATTCTCTGAAAGGGTGAAAAACTAAGAGTAAAATTAGTACTTTGTACTTTCAGAGCGATCAGTGCATCAATTAGATAAACTGCATTTCTAGGTTTATGTTAAAATAGATATTCACATGTCAAGCGAGATTAGAGTATTCATATGCAGATTAGTAACATACGTCTGTTTCACATATTTATACATATTCGGATCTCGTGGCGTGTACATACGACGCAGTGCTCGACCCATTGTTATGTTCATTTTAGTTTTATGTTTTGATTCAATATAGAATGGAAGATAACATATGATAACTATTTTACAGACAACAGTAACATACTAAAGTAATGAGTATCTTGCTTAGATTAATTTTAAACCGCGGAATAATTTTAAACCGAGCGGAATACTCTTAACTATTCGGTGATACATAATAATGACATAATAATGATGTAATAACATAACATTACACCAGGCTTGTATTTTTCTGAGAGGGTAGACACAAATACTGCATACAAAGTATAGCAAACTCCCACGTTTCACCGGTCAACGTATTAATAATTTTTTTTTAATGGAGTAGTTTAGTTGATATTGCAGCAGTAGCCCGGAACGCGTATAAGTCGCAATAAAACGTAAAACGGCATACATAGCACCCACTCGTAAATAGGAAATGTGTGGACACAACTAGTAAACACACCCGCGTAACTGTCGGACACAGAATTTCATTAATTCTTGAAATATTCACGCTTTTATGACGTCACGCTTTATTACTTCTATACCTATTTGAAGCAAACTTACAAAATATAAATTGATAAAATATAATTGGCAAATTATTAAATGAAAATGCGTTCTGTTGTTTTTAAATTACAATTATAACATAAAAACGTAACATCACGCCTGTAATCCCTGGAGGGGTAAGCAGAGGAGTTTAGTTCCCACGTTCCCCCATTCCCACGTTTCACCAGTTACGTTTAAGTCGAAGGGAATAGGTGATGAGCCTATTGCCATGCACCGGGCACAGATCCAGACTCCGAGTCACTACTAGAAATTCTAAATTAGAAAAATCTAATAGTACCTACTCGACCCGGGATTTGTTCCCAGGACCTCTCCATTGGCAGTCGCGCTTGCAACCACTCGACCAACGAGGCAGTCTACAATTATAAGATAGAGACTAATAATAGATTATTATTTTATTACAATACATGAACAATTTCTATAATTTTGTATCAAAAATATATTTCTCAAATAACAAAGACAATATCAAAGCACTCGTAAGCTGAATTTGTGGTATTGTATATTTAAGTACTAAACATATATTGTATTTGATCCCAAAAGGTCGACCCATGGGAATCGCAGTAGTGTTAGCGTTACTCAGTAATTAAATGACGAAATCATATGTTTAAGTGATAATGTTTGCATAAATCCTAATGACTACTTTAAAGTTACCGTTTAAAGTATTAGTTGATACATTGGAAAAAGAAGCTCATGAACAAAGTGCTCAAATTACAATTTCCTCTAGATTTAGATAAGACAGTCTTATCTAAATCTAGAGAAAATTGTATATCTAAAGCTAGATCTCCAGCTCTGTTTGCCGCTTAGGAGAATAAGACAATAATGCATCGATGCATATATCTTGGGTTAAGTTAATTAGTTGTAGGTATTATGCCTCTTATCTCGGAAACAGAAAAGTCTTCATTTAAAGTGAGTTAGAGGCCAGTAAAATAAAAGAGAACATCGGTATAATTTATATGAAAATAAAAATAATAACAGCTCTCAGCTCTAAACTAAGAATACAACCAACCGCAACGAATTCCTTTATTTGGGCCTCCATACAAAATCTGATATTAATGAGACGGACACAAAGACATTTCAAAAGGAACCGTAATGTACTCCCATTATGCAGAGGGAATAAATATGATCATCCCGCCTAATCCTCAACAATCTGTAAGCCGATTTACAGAAGCGAACGTCCACGTCAATCGGGAAGCTGTATTATCGCAAGCAAGGAACGAGTGGCTAGTGAAGTATGGAGTTAAATAACGTAAATTGTTAGTTAAAAAGAATATTTCTTTAAACTTTCATAATGTTTAATGTTGAACTCTATTACCATTACTATAGAACCACCGCTATAGAACACGACCCCTACACTCAAAATGTGAAGAATTAAGGCATTATCGTAGAAACTATGCACTATAGCCCTCATGAATGTATATATAGTATATTATACAACATCCAAGCACAAAATAAATGTTATACATCGTCTAGATATTCGGACTGGCCTGGAATCATATTTGGAACGTTATATACCCGGATATTATCAACTTTATTATAAAGGAAAATTCTTTTTGTTATACTCCATAGCTATCGTCTATCTTATATCGGTCGCAGGTATACACTTGCGGGCACGTCGGTAAAACTATATTTGTGAGAAGATTAGGGGATATTTACGAGGACGGCGACATTGTTTTTCGTATCGCTAGAGAAACCGTAAAAAGTTACTGTTTTCGTATGCCACTATCTATTTTTATTCCTTTGACCGCGAAAGCACCAGTAGTAAATTCGGTTGTAACGTCTTTAAAAGTCACAACGACATGTTTTCGGATACTAATTTTATGGCATACTCTCAGAGAATCCCCAATGTTTACTAATAGCCCACAAATAACACAACACATGTTTTGAACATTTTGTCTCGTCTCAATATCGTATATTCGGTACTAATAGGCATTTATTCTTTAAGAAACCAATAAATGTTAAAGTTAACGAAGTGTTTGGAAGTCATAGAAAATGTTTAGTGAACTAATGACGGTTTTACCATTTCCGGTTCGAAAATAGTAGCAATTAAAATAATAGTTGTAAATCGCTCGGAAGGGATTTGTTTTCAGTACAGAAAATAGGTTTTGGAAAGTATTTTATCTTTGTAAAGAGTTCTATATCAGCATGTAAAATATTTTTCCACGTTAATTATCAAGTACATAATATCTACATATATAAATACATCTACGAGTATCTATATAAATAAAAATGTATTGCTAAATTTGTTGCTAAGCGCAACTCGACAACGGCTGAACTGCTCAGGCTGATTTCTTTTTTGTTGTATTTCATGAAGTCTGAGGAATGTTCTTATGGAGAGAAACAACGTAAAAAAATACGAGGAAAATAGTAAAAACAAGAATTTTCTTTTCTCATACAAACCACTTTGTCATCCATAGGCATACACTTAAAAAATGGTCAAACAGTTTTACAGCACAAAATGTATTCCAACGAGATATTAAGTATGTACATAGGTACACACTTCGTAGAATAGTAAATGACATACCTACATTGTTATTAATTTTTTATTTTTAAATATTCCTTCTTGATTTTCGGCGGAAACGTGGCCTCAGATAATGTCCATTAATTTACATTTTTTTTTATTTCTAACTCACTATTTGCCATAAATGTATTAGTTTCCTAAATGAGAATAATTTTCTTAAAATTGTCGGTATACTACAAACAGGATAAAGGTCTAATCAGATTTTTTAGGCCGCACACATTATTTCTATTTCTTTACAAAAACAATTTGATCACACCAGTTATACAATTCTTCACAGTCTTAATCAACTCTGGCGATTTTATTCCTTTATCTACAAAATTGCCTGGAATCACGACACTTTTTTCGAAAATTACCTTCCTTCAAGACTCAAAGGTTCCTAATGTGATCACATTTTCCACTTAAAATACATTAAGTTGCTCTCAGCTGTGTGGAGGTCAGAGTGACGCTGTTACCTCGAATTAGGGTATATCCTCACTTACCGAAATGATCCGTGGGTTACGGCTACCCACCGGATCCGGGTCGAAGTGAATTTGATCAAATACTTCTTTCTTGCGAGCTATAAATAGACCACGTATTCCTAGTATACCTAAAATATCATGTTGATTTATACTTTCAGTTAGTGTAAATTGTAATAAAAACTCTAATACAAAGTTTTCGAAGATACTTTAATTTTCTGTACCCAGTTTATGGAAATAAGCTAACCTTTATAAATTGGTGCGACGTGAACGTAACTGATGAAACGTGTGTACTATACTTATTTGCCTACCCCTTCGGGGAATACAGGCGTCATGTTACTTTTTTATACTTTTACAAGGAGTTTCAAAACCGTTTACAGGTTATTAGATTGGTAAAATACCTGAAATGACAACCGAAGAGCTGTTCCGAAACTTAGCGAGGAGGCACACCTTTGATTATTTAAGATTGCCTTTTGATTTGCATTGACTTTGTAATTATGTTGCTGACGTGAAAATCTACGGTTACGTATTTTCTCTTTATGTATGTTATGAGGACCCGAAGTGTTTGCTTATCATGCTACGTTTTAGATTTTTTTCTCGCTTACACAAGCTTTCCCCACTTTGGTTACTTTACAGCTAAACAAACATATTTTATGATATGATAGTTTAAACCGTACACAATTTTAGAGAAGGTTTGCGTTTAATACTGGAACGATAAATTGGTTGATAAACTTCATTGCAGACGATATACATAACATATTGGTGAAGGAATTAACACACGACTAAACGTCTTCTCAATTCCATAAGGAACTACTCGAATTAAAGGGTCCAAGCCAACTATCCACGTACTATTGAACTGATTGAAATATCTGACGCTAATCTTAGATAGGACACAGTTCATTAAACTGAGATGAAATTTCTTGATTAACCTCCCGTTTCTTGGTATAAGCTGGCAACTATTTGATGTTAATAAAGCTTTATAATTTCGCAGTTCGAGCAAGTTTCGGGAGCATCGCATATTTGGTGGTTTGACTGAAGCCTATAATTATTCGCGAAATCCTTAACCCGAAGTACTTCGGTTTCTTGTTTAGAAGTCATTAAATGTTGATCCATTTGTATGCGACGTTTGAGATGTAAATTAAGTTTCTATTTTTAGCTTAGAATGTACACTGACTGGTCTATCAAATTTAACTATAAATTTTACGTTGGTATTATGAAAAGATTGAGCTTGTGGAATTAATTTTTGTATAAACAATTTATAGGGCAAATTCATGGATGAGTTATTTTTCCAATATTCGCATATTCGCTCAGGCGTTACAATTCTACGGGAAGTTTAATTTCAGTTGACCTAAAATTTTCTAATGATTTAATTTAAACTAGTTTCTGATTTTGGGTATACTCACGCCTTAACAGAGATATAAGGTGCAGAGTTCGAATTGTGCAAATTAGATATTTTCCCGACAAAAAATGTATCTTATATCTTGATCCCGATAAAAAGCCACCGCAACATAAAATTACCTTAAAAATGGCTCACTAGATTTTGAAAGAGAAATAAATACACGATCCCAAAAATGTATAGAAATTTTCAGAGCTATTTTTCTACTTTTCTAATTTATTACCCTTACAATTGAAATCTTCAAAAAACGTCTTTTGGATATTTTATTCCCCTGACAATTGAATTTACAAGTATATTCTTTTCGCTATATTTAACGCTTTACAGATTAAATAATAATCAGTAACTAAATATTTTATATCACTTTAAACATTATACGTTCAACCAGAATTGTGTACCAAACTTTCGCTATACTATGCTAGAACAGAAAGTACGTGACCCTGCATCGTTAGAAGCTTTGAAGTTTAAACACAAAGCAAGAGCCATCGCCAACGAGGAAGATTCTTCGAATCTTAGACATCGACTAATAGGCACGTCAATAACCGCATAGTCCGTGCCCGCTTTGCTCCGTGAGCCAAATAATCACTAGCTTCTGATATGTCTGGTACCTACCTACTCATGCCAAGCTTGGATTTTCAAGTTATGAAAGTGAGAAAAATAAACGACCTCAGATATTAAATTATTATTAACAATTTTAAATTAAAGTTTATGTAAAACCGCACATGAAATAAAGCAAGTAACAAAAGAAAGATATAAAAAATTATTTTACTTATAATGAGTACATACTAAAGGCCTTTCTCAAGGTGTGCCACAATACACGATCCTCCGCTACCACCTGCCTTTTTAAGGTCGTCGGTCCAACGGATCGGAGGGAGACCCACAATAAGTCTGCCAATTCGCGGTGTCCACTCTAAAACTCGTCTGACCCAACGGCCATCAGTTCTTCGACATATGTGATCAGCCTACTGCCACTTCAACGTGCTAATTCTTAAAGGCCTATGTCCGGCAGTAGAACGGTAAAAGCTGATGTGATGATGATGATGATGATGATGAGTACAATAATGCGAGTAAATTTTTTTTATTCGATAGTCGTATAATAAGCAGTCTATGAAATAAAATTTAATTCTATGCTACTCGTGTATGAATTACATACTCATATTTAATGAACGTCAAAATCACGTCAACAATTATTATAATTGGATTTCTCAGATTTATATTTTTATGGACATACATATTATGTACTTAGAGGTGTTAACGCCGAGAGAAAAATTCTGAAGAAAAAAATATCTTAACTGACAAACTCTCGGCACATTGGAACATCGTGGTTGATTTACTTATGAAATAATTTTAAAATAGGGTTATTAAGGCTAAGCAATTTGAAAAAAGTTTTAACATTTGAAACTCAAAACGAATCACAAAGCGTATGTTAGGACACGTGCCACATTTTTTTCTCGAGAATTGTCTTTTAACCCCAAACCGAGAAAACGCTAATGAACTTTCCTACTTTCCGCCCCCATTCAAGAATCGATAGCGCTCGGTGTTACTGAACCTTATGAATTATTTACTATCATTTCTAATACACCAAAACGGCAGACCCACTAACGTTTTAGTATAGCCAAGCCAGAATAATTCGCACCTTCACTTCAGTATTTAAGGACGGTCTGCCACCCGACCATTAGCGGTCATTATCGACAGTGTTCGTACCATTTGCATCGGCAATGGTTATATTGATAGTCGTGTAGTCTATTCTATTTCCTTGTATATAGCTAGCTTTAACATTTGCTTACGACTCTGTAGAACACCCGATAATTCTAGGTATTCAGTTGCAGCTAGTAATCATTGGGTTACCGTCATTTGATGACATTAATTTACGACCAACATATGTAATAATAAAAAGCCAATGTAATAAAGTGACTGCCTCATCGGTCGAGCGGCAGCAAGTGCGACTGTCGATCGAGAGGTTCTGTGTTCAAATCTCGGGTCGGGTGCTAAATGATTTTTCTAATTTAGAATTTTTGGTAATGACTCGGAGTCTGGAATCGTGCCCGGTGTATGGCAATAGGCTCACCGCCTATTCCATGGGACTTAAACGTAACTGGAGAAACTTGGGAGTGTACTACTCTCCTCTACCTACCCCTTCGGGGATTATACGTTACGTTCCAATTTTATAAAGTGAACCGTTACTCTGTCGTGTTCAAATTCTTTTCATATTTGGAACCAGTTGGTTTTACGTTCGCCGTGAGACTTTCCCGCTGAAGTTTTCCTTTGATGTCCGAATCGGCAGATATCTGAATGATAAATTTAATTATCTGTTATTAGTGTAATAACTTGTTTATCTGTTTGTGTGTACATCTATCTAAATGCGTATAAAAGCTGGTTTTTAAATGCGTATGCAAATGCTTTACTAGGTTCTTCTAGTAACAATAGTACCGCCTATTCGGATAGCTAACGTTTAATCGAGGCGTTGTTACAGCGCCATTAATTCTTACAATTTATTTGTGTCCCTGTAGTCAATGGTAAATATAGTTTTCTCAGTAGTCCATTGTAATAATTGGTATTCTTACGCCTTCTTTATATAAAACATCAGTCTCGAATCTATATTTATTGGTTTCAAAACATTAAAATGTATTATGCTTGATACTAAGAAATGAAAACTTCACTACTAATCACTTTTTCTATGAATCAAATTTAGGACTTTCTTGAACTGATTCGTATTGTTTACTAAGTAGACTATTACCTAAATTTAGAAAATCCTAAGTCTATTTTGTGAAGCTTCATGCTAGCGAGAATTCTATTAGTAAATATTAAATTATATCTTATTCAAGGAAGCTTCATCGTTATAGCAAAACGCTTGGCTGCAATTTCCAGTTTGCAATGGCATCCCGTATTTAAAGGACCGTCAACAGGAGAGCAGCCGATCATTAGTGGTTGTTAGCCGATGTTAGCGCACATTTGCATCTGGAATTCTAATACTAACGACCATGTCGTCTCTAGTTTACCTGCCCACTATGTTGATAGGTGCATTACGCTTATTGCTTTCACCTACATATCTGATTATAATACATAATATGATTAAATACAACATGTTCCATTATATGATTAAGTACAACATATTTGATTATATTAAGAGCCATTCTCTAGATAATTATTTAGTAGACAACGTACACACTTTTTTCTTTCGTTTTTTCTTTCTTTCATTCATTTATTTTTTTAACCTTGGCTGTACATCCTAAACTATACTCTCTGCCTACGCTGTAAGGGTCTTGGCTTGGTCTTGTAATAATTATATTAATTCTATGTTACGTGGATACTACAAGGAACAGGTATATATTTTATGCTATTAGGCTTGATGAATTTTTTCTATCAGTTAATTCTGATAAATTGTAAGGAATACGTACCACGAACCATGTTACCAGGTAGAAAGACTAAATGTACTGCAGCGTCTATTTATCCTTCAGTGCTTCTGAGATTGAAAGTGGATCATGTTACAAACATTATTAAATCGTCGATGTTTGTTGCGCGCTTGCTTTAAGTTGTAAATACGATATGTCTTGCATTTACCTTGAAAGCATACGATCTTTGTATACTCGTGTATCTATATAAATACAGTAATGCAGGTCTGACGTTGTGGGCGCATCACGTAAAAACTACGGGGTAGATTTCGATTATAGTTAACACTTATACTTCTTTGTTATTTGATCTTTACCATAAAAATTTTGGTGGCGTCATGTATTATAAAGTTGTTAAAGTTTTAGGAACGTATAATTTTTAGCGATTGATATAGTTATATTTATTTTATTTTAAGAAAGTTTATTTTTGCATTCAATATGTTTTATTTTCTTGTTTGTTCATAAAATTTTGTAGTAAATATCATAAACAGCGCAGACGAAGACGTGGGTATTGCTTAACATATTATAGGTATCGATGCATTTTGAACAACACATGCTGCAATTTTGTACCGGGAAATACGATTGTGAATTGGATGAGATGCCACGAACAAAGGAAACTTATGAAGTAATAAGTCGTTGAGGCATGAAGGCAATAAATGGGACAAAGTGGATACAAGACATCGAAGTGAACAACGAGATCCTTTTAACTCTTTCGTAACTCTTTCAAATTTTCAGTACCTATCTCTAATACGAGCGACATGTTTTCCAAGTTTATTTAAGTATCTACAAAGCAAAAGAAAATCTCTTGCGAGTGGATCTCGGCTGAGAGTTCAATGGGGAAGGACAAACAATATAATATACTTACAGTTAATATTAGAAATATCGTTCAATCTCGCCACAGTTGTACTGCTGGCTTCTCGAACGTAAAATCCGGGTTTGTCTTCAGTGGAATATTTTTAGTGATAACTACTCATTCTGTATATAAATGTATTCAAATATGAAATAATGTCACTGTTGTTTTCAGATATTGTTGCAGTTAACACATCACCAACAATATCATTATCATCAGTGTGTTTCCGTGCACTACTGGACGTAGGCTTCTCCAATATCATGCGACTGAGCTCGATATTGAACTCCTTAACTAATTGCATTTGCAACTAATTGTCCAAATTATTTTGGGTTAACTATGTAAAAATAGGTAAATAAATAATTAGAAAAAACGTGAAGTGGTATGTACCTGTTTCATAAGAAATATTTGTTGGAATGATAATATTCTATTTTCTTCACAGATCAGGATAATCTCAAGATTAGGTGTTTCTAAGAAATGGATCTTATAAGTCATTTGAACGAGCTTCTAATATTAAGAATATCCCCTACAAATCATATTTCACCTACCACGGCGGGAAAAAATCTTTGCATTGTGCTTTTGTGGGGTAGGAATCTCGGATTGCGAATAGCAAGTTCGGTCAAGAATGGGACCACTATTCACTTCCTCCATAGACTATTGACGTCGAAAACGTATGCCCGTAGGTTCAGTAGTATTTCCTTGGGGCAGTTTATAAACTCTATATAGATTTCGCACACCCCTCCTGCGTTCAAAATAGCCCTCTCTCGCTCGCTCGTCTGAATGAGCAAGCACCCCAGTCAGTGCGTTTTGATCCGTTCTGTCGACAAGACGACATCGCAGGGCCTTTACATTCTATTCCGTAGATCGCGGTTTAATTTTTTGAATTCGGAACGGTTAAAATTAATGTGTTTTTACTTTTTTATTTCTTTGCAAGGATTAAGGTGATAAGATTGTTTTGTGCCTGTGTTAGTGTGTAGTTGATGTTTTCTGTTGGGATTTTTGTTTAATGTAAATTGTTAGTGCGAAGATTTTTGTGTAAAGTGGTAGTTTATGAAGAATGTACTATGACTTGATCGTTGAAAAAGGTTAGTTTTTTTTTATATACCCAATATTATTTATGTGAATTCAATTCGATTTATAGCATATATTTATTCGGTGATGAGTCAAGTATTCAAAGGAATATTTTTGCCGGAATACTTGTGGAATATTATAACATTAGAAAATAATATTTCTTTAGTGATTTATAAGTATGTAGCACATTAAAATATTGTACTTATCAATTTATCTAATATTAATTATAATTTATGCGGAATTGGCTGTAGTTAAGTAAATGGTAAAAGTTTAACATTCTTGTAAAACAGTCGCACTTGCAACCACTCGATCAACGAGACAGTCATCGAGGCAGATTAATAGTACTTATTAAATATAATAAGTACTATTAATAACATTAAATGTGACATGTAAGTCAATGACAGGATCACTAGAAATACGGGCTTAAAATTGACAGCCTCTGCGAGATATGAGTAACCACTGTGACCTAAGCAATATCTATTGAGTCTTAGGTCCAGAAGAGATATTTTGAGCTTGATAGCTTTTGATATAATGGATAGCCATCGATGAACTGGTCTATCTTATAATTGAATCGACTTAGTCTGAACGTATGTGAACGTACCTACTACACGAAAATTTGTGTCCATTAATATGGCAGTGGTTCTTTCGACAAATTGATTTTTTTGCAGTGTCCATTGCAGCTCATAGAAATGACTCTATACTCATTTGTAACATAATCAGTTTGAATCAAATATTTGTTACTGGTTCCGGGAATTGATTTAGAAAAACCTGTGATCTTACGGCAATCTACCATACGCAAAGTCGGCACGTCCCAAGTTCCGATTTAGGTACGTGGATCAACATTTCTTTTTATTGAGACCATTTTGTATAAAATGTTAATACTTTCATTTGTTTCATTATGTAATAATTTATCATTAATTCATAATTTAATAATATAGTTGCTAATCATAATTAAATTTAATTTTACGTTCGAATGATAGTGGGTATTTATAGATTTATCTATCTATGTATTTCTAATAGTGATTCTTCGTAGTCGTTTAAATGGCAATAGACTCACCACCTATTTATTCCATGGAACGTAAACGTAACTGATGAAACGTCGGAGTGCACAACACTTCTCTGCCTACCCCTTCCGGCATGACAGGCGTGACGTTACATTACGAGACCCTATCTATAATCTTCAATGGAACTTTGATTTTATGTTTGATTAGAGAAATTATAATTGTGTTAAGTATCATTTTCTTCGGTATAACAGCAAGTGTATACCAAAACCTTTCCCACCACACCATTTTTACTGGGCAGCAGCAAAAATTGCACGAAGACGTTTAAGTATTATTGCGATTAAATGCTCACTGACGATCGAGGCATAAGTGAAATACGTTAGTTAATATAGTGCATGGTATTTAATAAGAGTAATTTGTAGATTGTTATAATTGGTTGTTAAGTAATCTTTTACACCAAGGGAAATAGAGTCAGTTTTTTCGTGACGCTTATGATCCGCGGACATTTCCTATACCGCTTTTTAAACTGGAATACTATTAATACTAGACTAATACTGGAATACTCTTTTAAGTGAATGGCAGCTTCAGTCCTATAAAGTATCTACTGCCGTTAAATTCAATCTCTAATATTGCACGCTTATTGGAATGCCCATGAGATATGTTTCGTAAAGTACACCGTAATACTTTAAAACGGAGCGTTATCACCCTAAGCAACCTTCATAACGTAAAACGGCGACCCCAATAAAAGGTTCTATCGTAATTTCTGGATACAAATATCCCCCCCCACGTCCCGGGGGAAGTTTCCGTGATGCGATTTGTTCACGCCGTTCATAGAGTCTTATTGAATTTAAATTTGAAGAGTTCTTTCTTTAGAGTGCAAATAGGTAGTCTGTTTGTAATGTCGAATAGGACGGGTAGTGCTACTGATTGATTGGGAGTGGGACGATCTGGTTAAAAATTTGTCTTGAGTTTATATGTAGGTACTATAGGTATTTGGAAACGTTTCATTTTTTTAAACGTTAATCATAATTACCTTTAATTGCTGAAGGATAATAACGTGCAGGCAAACAGTTTTTAATATATACGCAAACGACATAAAACAAAAAAACTCAAAAGGAAATATAGACAAGCATAAATATTAACAGACTATAACTGATTAATGGTAGTTATTGTGGTAGGTTTGCTCATTAAAAATTGCGGTATTCAATAAAATAATAATAACAATGAATTTTTGTAACACATCCAAGATATGCAGTAGCGATGCAGTATAAAGTTGCAGAATTTCAAAATTAGATTTCGCGCGCAACGCTAACCTACTACTGTCTAATTCCCGTCAAACTTGTATTCTGTAATAGTAGATATGACAAAGATACATCGAAGTAACGTATTTTTGTGCTCATTCAAGATTTGGAGAAACCACCTATTAAATAATGAACTATTTGCTAGCTTAGTAAGTACTACAGTAGGAGAAGCACTCGTGTAAGTAAAAAAATTCAAAGGAAAATATTCCTGTTTGATTCTACATATTTTTGCCAACACACAATCCTGCCTGGTTCATTATTCACTTGTATTCTTGCGTGGTACTCAGGAGATTTCTCTCTGTATTTCGCTTCTAAGTTGGTCGATGTTAGAATAACATTGTTGAACTACTTCAAATGTAAATATTTTGCTGAGTATAATTCTTGCAATGGAAATTCACCAAGACGTGATTGAATAGGTACTTACTAGGCTGACATACTGTATTCTAGGCTAAAGTTTACCATCTACTACGCCATATTACTATCAAAGAAACAATTTATTTCTATAAATATCTGTTTATTTTTTTATACAACCTGATGTAAACTGCAGACACCAAGTGGTGCTAACAATAAGTGTGGTATTAGTTGCTTTATTACACTCGTATTTTAAATATACCTACTGCATATAAAAACCAGAACGATACCGGCGCGTGCGTGCGTGATTGAAGAGAGTCTTGACTGTACACGAAACACTGACACGTCTGTAATAGAAGAGATATTTGTCACGTGTTCTCTGCCTACTCTGCGAGGGATTCGTCGTGGTGATGATATTATAATAGTAAAGGCAATAAAGATTATTGGTAATTATTTGATATATTACATGAAGATAAAGGGACTTTGACATCAGAGTTTAACTTTTTGCTGAATATTAAATTACAAGCTTTCCATTTTAAAGATATGAACAAAGAGAAGATTATTTTAATAGCAGTCACCTGGATGTCTCTATCAGAATCAGAATATAATAATAAATCTGTCTTAAAAAGAAATCTTTCAGAGAAAGGACTTACTTTGCAAAAGGGGGCCTTATCGTAATTCCTGAAAACAAATAATTTATTCCCGACGCCCGGTGGGAAATTTCTGGATGGTGATTTGTACGCGCCTTTATTTATGGTGACAATAGGATTATTTGAATAAGAAATCGAATGCAAAGTTTATTTATAAGTACAACTGTGCATTTTTCAATAATACATACTATTTTTAAACCGTATCTAAATGAAATAATTTTTATTGAGAATATCTAAAAATAACTAGCAAAAGAGAAATTGGTTTTTTATCATCCGAAACACCAGTACAATTGTATTAAAGCTCAAAAAACTACCTGGGGTTGGCGAAAATGCATTGGTATTCATATATATTTAGATTTACACTTTTGTGTTTAATTTAAACCGTAGTACATATTATGCAATATATACAATATAACATTAAATAAATCTTTTCATTTAATAAATTTACGGATACAATATTTTTGATTACATAATATTTGGTAGACATTTTGCTTACTTGGTATTTCCGAGTCAAAAACACAAAACCTTTATCAGTTATCTCAACCCTTTAATGCCAACCTATCCTCATATATCTTATCACATCTTTTGAGACCGTTACGTAATAGCCAAGTGTTACTTTTCTATTCATTTGACACTCGGTTAAAAATTCAGAGTTCTAGATAGGAGTTTCTGTTGCGTTATAAAAGCTTTCGCTTCGGTAACTTTTTCGCGGTGACGTAAGCGTACCTAAACTGACCTAGATGACCTAGGGTCTGATGTCGTTCGTAAGACGAGTTTAACCCTAATATTTTCCTTCGGAAACTTTAGCGTGAAAGTTGGGTCTTTGTTTTTTTAAGAAATACTTTTTAATTAGTTTGAAAAAGGTCTCAGTTACGCCCTACGATTCGGGTGAATAAATATTTCTGACAAAAGATCTATTTGTCTCAAAATTGCAGATTTCAAATAATAACCAATATTTTAATACCAGTGAAAGCTGCTGATTTTATCAGAAAATATTCAGTGGCTGTTGAAATATTTTAAACAACAGATATTATTTTATAATACTCCTTTACTTTAGAGCTACCGAATTGATTCATACTAAATATCAACAAAATGTTCGGTATCGAACGCGATTTTCATTTCTGGTAATGATTTCCATTTTGTACACGAAAGCGCAAACAGATTTAACGCAATTAAATCGTCCTAATTATAGTTATACCCACAACAGGAAAAATGATAATTAGCACAGACTTTACAATTAATTTACCACTTATAACAACTTTATAAATTTCCATAGCAATTAACGAAATTAAACGATAGAATTTAAAAATATGTAGAACACGTCGCGATAAATTATTGGATATTATATTTTAATTAGACATTGCCTCAAAAATGATATTCCGTCGTTAATTAATACTAACCACATAATTGTAATAGAAATTACTTTAAATTAACAGTGATCGCACATTTGTAACAAAATTGTTCCGCTCAATAGGTTATAATCGTGTCGAACAGCGCCGAACTGAGAAATAATTGGAACGAAAAAATAAAGCTGTTCGGAGAAAAAACGAACGTTATATCCAACAGCCAGCTGTTCAACTGTCACGGTCACTGCTTATTCGCGTGCCGAATTTGAAAACCTTTGCTCTTGACTTTAAAAAGTACGCATTGGTGTTATTGCGATTCACTGCGCCACTAACGATTTGTTCTCTCATCGGTTTAAAATATATGGTATTATTAGCATTAAAAGGGATGACGTAAGTCTGTTATTTTATACGGTTCTTTCTAAAACTTTTATTTTCTCTCTAAAACTTTTATTTTCTCTCTAAAATTTTTGTTTTTTGATTATTATCAATTCACTAATATTATATTATAGTTCATTGCGCATAAATCCGTTGTATAGTTCAAATCAATTACTATCAATACATTGTTAAACAATTTATAACGTGATTCATAAAATTATTTAACAGTTAAATTTAACTGTAATCATAATTACATTTTATTGCTATGGTTCGTTTATAATTGCTGAAGCGTTTCTTTATTTCATAATTATATTCTTAGTTATAATTAGGTTTCTTTTTTGGTTTTTGGTATAATAACAGTGGCTAATCGTTCTAAATTTGGGCACAGCTAAAACATAGCAGTATATTACGTTCTATCTTAACATATAAATTAATAGAATAAACAAAGATTCGCCAATTTGACTAATATTTGAGTATAAAACAAATGATTGTATAAAAAGCAAATATTTGTCTCAATATTGGATTTGTTTCAACACGTCCAAAACAAATCCTCTTCTGGCCTTTTGTGAACTTCGCAGTTGTGTGCTATTATTTTCATTGAGTGATATATGAGATTTTGCGGTGTTATCGTTAAAAAACCGTATCCCAAGAGATTTATAACGCGTTTAGTTGACATGTTATTATTATACACGTATACCGTATATTTAAAATTATTGTTTCACGTTTTATAAATTTAAAATATCTGCAGGGCGTCTCAAAAGTCTCGGCTTATCTCAAAAGTATTGTTTCCACTGTCGCAACGATCTTTATTTATTACTGGCTTAGAGAACGTGGATTATTCTTTGAAGTTTTTGCTTTTCGTAGACAGATACTTTACTCTTTTTGGTGGTTTTCGTTGAATTACCTTTTGATATATGGGAAACTCGTTCAAGGCACTTCAACATTATTTTTACAACGATAATTTTGCAATACCAAAGAGTACCAGGACACTTCCGGGAGTTACTCCTCTAAAAATCAAGCATTTGGTCGGTTGAAAGATACAACAATTCCAACCACTTTTGAAACGTAACCAAATTCGACTACACGAAGCCCGTTTCGGAAAGTTTGTGGAGTATCGTTTTGCATACAAAAGTCGCACATGCATAAAGAATTCCGGATCCACAAGGAAATGAAGTTATCCCTTTAGAGCCCATAACGTGAGCCGCTGTCTTCGGGAGCAAAGTGTATGGAAATTAGGAAGAAATCGAATTATACTAGTAGGACGTACCTAATATAAAAATGTGGCAAGCACAAATAGTATATTATTCTGTACGGGTCTCTCCTTGTTGTTTTACCGTAAGAATTATTTTTACATTATGTCTGATAAACAGGCAGATGTATCATGCAGGGTCATCTGATATTAGATTGGGAGTATCGATTATAACCTTTGCAACACCCAAGGAGTGGTCAATGCGTTTCCAATTTTGAAGGAGAGCTCAATTATGCCTTCCTTATAAAAAAATAATAACACTACCTCGAATCACTGTACTGTAATGCAAGTACCGCTACTGTATTGTAGGCTAACGGAGGTAAAGATGAGACACAAGTCGGCAGTTAAAAGTATTTAAGACGTCGTGAATATTCCTTGAGAAGTTTGAGCAGCTCTAATTTAAGGATCACACTTGAGAATGAGTGCTTAACATGCTCTCCGAAATACGCACGTCACTGGAAGCTTATAGTGGATATCAACATAAAAGTGGCAGCGCGTATGTTCCTTTATTCTGCGTAAAATTTGTAATCGCATAAAAGCTGTGAAGGTTACATGAAGAGGTGATAACGCGTTATATGTATAAATAAATATTAACGTCGTAGCAATGCATTGTCAATATCTCGAACATGGAAAAAAATATGTGAAACGTGCAATAATATTTTTCTGTTGAAACACTATATTTGTACAGCTGTTGTATGATTTTAAAATTGCAGATCATCTTCAATGTAGAGAAAGTGAGGTTTTCGAAATTCAGACACGCATTTGAAATTCTTGTCTGTCTCTCTGTATGCTCGCGTATCTTTCTGTCTGTCTGTTTATTTTAATCTCCATCTTGGAACTTTTATTCGGCAGCAGGACAATTTTTTGATAGAAATTCTAATTCGTCAGATATTTAAAGGAAGTTATGTTATACATATGTATGTATACTACGACGTTCGTAACATACAACTTAATTGAAGGGTAATGTATATAAAACTTGAGAGTAGTATATAGTAAATATATTGGTCCGAAGTCTCTAAGCGACTGTCCTCAACAAACCCGCTTACCTACCCGTAAGTACATTTCATATTAGGAGTAAGTTCACCGCATTAGTGACTCACAGGAAAAGATTTTTCTTTGACCCGTAAAAATATTCTTACAAAGCGTTTCACCCAGTGCTTTGCAAAAGAAAATATCCATAAGCATATGTTAACAGACGCCTATGGCAAAGTTATTCAAATGTATGCTTCCAAGCTTTCGCCGGGACTGGCAGTCTGTTTTGGAGATAAAACTTCGATACGAACTGGCTACCCGATTCCTGAGAAGAAACTATTATCGCAAAACAACCAACTGTATTTATGTTGAGATTTATCAGAACTTGTTATAAGCGAGATAGTTAAACGATAAATCCATACAATTAATTGTCATATTCTTCTACTTCATATTGCATTTCTTTTGTCTCCATCAATTGTGTCGCCTGTTCTTTTAACGTTTCAAACAATTAAGCATTTTCTCGAGTACAAGACGGACTCCTTTTTAAATACTGAAGAAGTATACTTTATCGGAGCTGTAACCAATTTTACAATTACTTCCTCAGCATATCATTTAGAATGTTTCCTAAACCCCTTAAAACGCTTACGACCCAGCTAATTTCTGTCTTTGCCGTCCTACATATCTTTCTATCTTAAATGACATATAACTCTTTTAGTCTTGTTGCTTGCATTCCTTTGGTTGTTACTTTTCAGTATCTCTTGAAATTTTCTCGACACGATAAGAATTTCAAGAATGTATCAATTGTAACATTATTCTATAGCTTCCGTCATTGTCAAAGTTGTATATTTAGCTGCAGATTGTTTTGTTTCCCGTGGTTACATTTCTCCGTATTTACGTTATGAATGTTTTACTACTTTTAGTCGCCGTAATGGATGGAGAATGACCATAATAGCCGCAAAGAGATTATGTATTTTACTTAAAGTAATATTTTAAGAGTCAAACAATTGTCGGATTATTATTTATATGCAGCAACTTTTCTACTGTCAAAATTAAATTTACACATATAAAAATTTTCTTGTTGTTAACTGTACCTACATATTTTTACTCATTATATATTGTGTAAGCAATTTTTCATAGATTATATCATACCTTGACCTTTTAAGTGTATCATTTATGCATATCAGTTTGATTTAATATACTTACAGACCAGTAAAAGTGCTTAGTCGTTTATATAATACGTAAATGCTGGTCTGTGATAAATCGGCAGTGATAAATGAGTATTGTTGTTGTAAGTTTACAATAAAAAATACTATTGTTAGTAAATCTACATAGAAATACTTGAAACTGTTGTAATAATTAGGTTAGGTATTGGAATTTGAGAATTTAAAATTCATTAATATTATTCAAAAATAGAGCATACATACGACTGATTTATGAGATTCCCAAAGGGAGCTAGAAATTGAAAAGTATTGAAGATGTCGCCCTGGTATTTATGTAACATTATATGAAATAACCTAGCTATATATAAATAAACTTATCTCAGATTATTTAGTGTAAGTATGTCGTGAAATTTGTACCTAAACTTATAATAATTGCGAAAATAAGATCTTGACGATGAACTAAGTGAATCTGGGACTAAGTTCAAAGTTATGATAGCGAAATTCCTGGAAAAATTAATATAGACAATATTGCGTCTACAAAGCTTATTTGTTTGATATAAGTAGTCGAAGTTGTAGGTTTAGAAGTTATCAATGTTCAAAGATGAAACTTGGTATAAAAGAACGATATTCTTTAACAGGAATTATAAGTGTTCTGAGCGAAAAGTATATGAAGTGTATGAGATCAGTGCAATTTATAAAATTGTCTATGTATGAGAAAGATTATAAATTTCTTATTATTATTATACTCGTATACTCACCGGAACTCCCTTGTGGGGTGGGCAAAAAGCATCGAGTAATAAAAGTATATCCTTGAATATCTAACGTGCTTCATTCATCTTACTTTATACAAGCACGTCAGTCTCAGAGGCTTCACTTCTCCATCATACATAGTATTAAATAAATATTTCAAAACAACAAAGGTTAAGGAGAAACAGATGGATGATGATGGTGTTGAACTACATATGATGGAACTCCTTCCATATAGCCTACCCATTCCTCCGAATGGGTAGGAGCTATATATAGACCTGAATAGATCTACGTATTTTATATACGTATCTATATAAAATAATTATAACGTTGTTGTTAAGAAAATGGGGCGAACGAAAACGGCTACGGATCTGAAGAAACTAGCGCTGTCGTAGACAAAACTTCTTAATTGTTGTCAAAGACTCATTAACTCTTCGTTGCAGATAAGAAAAGGGACGGTATTTTATATGCGCTATAAAAATTTGTTACGTCAATATTGATGTAACATTCACTTCACCGTATCTCAATTTTGTATTTCAAATAGGTATCTTAGTGAGCAATTTATTCCGTAGTTAGGAAGTGTTCGAGATGCTAGAAGCGAAACCGAATTAATGACATTTGACACCCTAAGAATGTGTACACAAATATTGCTTTCGTAAGCGAACCTTCTAGAAGCTCCATCCATATCAACGTTCATTAGGAACTAAATATGTATATATGTATGTTTGTGTGCAAGTAACGGGAGGTTAGTGTTCAGTGCGCATATTATGCTTACAATGGCAATAGAGCAATGAAATGTGATGTTTATCTGTTAGTATCATGATTGAAATATAAATATCCTATGACTCATTGATACCCTTGGGATGCATGTGAATTTTGAAAGGGATATGATTATCGAGATACGACTTATTGAGCAATGTATCATTCAGAGGTTATAATTCCGTCTTTAAGATTAGATGATCGACTGATCGAATGATGACCGATTGCTTAAGATGCCTTCGGCAGCTCAGAACCGCACGTAAATTTTTCCAACAGCAGTCACCTAGCAGGCAACTTCGCCATTTGTCAACTTTATATATCGCTTGAAAACTTAAATCGAAATATCATAATATCATTTTATGATTTGAATATACGACCGATCACATTACATAATTATATGTAAGGAAATCTAAATATAATAAAGAAACATTATTCTTAAAGTCGGCCTAGAATATAACGAAAATTAGATTTTGTCCGATACTATACAAAAAGGCCAATGACAAATGGTGGATTGTGTGCGCATAAAAGACGGACCATTTCCCCTCTGTATTTGTTCTATTGCTGCGCGGTACATGTCATTCGGTCACGGCGGATTCATTCATCAAATCGTTCTGTCACGAGTGAATGCTTACGTTGAGCCAGAACAAGTGAACGCATTATTGATATTTTCAGTACTTATGTGATTAAATTTAAGATGTCTTATAACTAGTAACTTAGACACGAAATTGTTTACCGTTAACACATGGCACTGTGCTAGGAAACTCCAGAGGAACTGTACATGTGGAAATCCAACTTTGTGTAAAACGTTAATCCTTTCCTAAGTTGACAATGAATAGTGGTGATTTTTGTTAGGAACCTAACATTAAGATAAAAATACATGTTAAAGCTTCGTTTTCGAATAAAATTGAAAGGATTCTTAATTCGAAATATCTCAATTTCCAGTCTTTATTCATAAATAAATAACTAAGATATCTTCGAAAATCTCCTAGAGATCGAAGGCTTATTCAAATAACCAAACAAGAATATGTTTAATGTTGAAATCCCTGGATATTTTTTCCACAGATTTCCCTAAACATTCCGACACAAACAGCGATATATACAAAACCAAAACAAGTACGTTGAAATAATCTCTAAATATTATTGTTGGTTCTATTACTGTAACAAACGGACAATTTCATCTTCTGATTGCCCTAGATTTATTACAATATTATACGTACTATTATATTATACGTAAGGTCATTTAGGTGGACAACATTAGTTCTTTGTTTTATTTACAAGACTGATTTGTCTATATTTTGGCCAAAGCCAATTCTGAGAAAGGCATCTTCCGAAGACTTTGCACACATGCCTGCTCTCGGCATGACTAGACATTTAGCTGATGGGATGGACGAATTTGGCAATAGAAACTGTCTACGAAATTAGGCCCAACGTCAAGACCATCCTCAGAAGTACATATTTTGTTTTAAAGGCATATTCTTGGCCACATCAGAAATAGACGAAAATTTTGATAGCAGTCTTTGCCCTCGAAGTCAAAATACAGACTTTTAGAAGAACAGCGGACCAACCAAAGCGGAGCATTGGGTAACTTGAAATGAGGAGTTTGAAGACCGAATCAGTCACCAAAGGCGTACTAAGCTCGAAGCTCTGTGCGAAATTGAGAGATACTATGAACAGCTATGTATCATCTAAAGACCAATAAATAATAACATGCGAACTTAGTTGAATAAATAGTAAGTCAACATACCTATGTTGATTAAGTACCTACTTATAACACTGAAAATATGCCGGAAGTAAGTGTACTTGAAATATAATGGACTATCGAACTGTTGAAGACGAGTAAGGTAACAAAAGAGTCATCTCTTGTTACCGTACTCGTCTTGAATAGTGATTACGTCAGTAATCAGAACTGAACTATCACAATCGTACGCTTAAACTGGGTTACTGAGGCTCCATTAGTTGCTCTATTTCGTCATGAATGGCAAAACTATATCGTCAGGGATATAGAGATAAGTCGTAATGCTTTTTTTCAAACATTGCTATCAAATCCTTCCGAAAAATTACTAACCCCTGGGTCTTCTGAGCTACAATTACAATTGAGCTACAGAGCTGTTTTCGAAGATCGTCTTACTGCAAGCGGATTTGACGACTTCCCGACTATTGGAGATGCCAATATCTGAACAGGCTGTAGTACCAGTGTAGTCTACTGTTATGTATTGCATTTGTGAACTATGAGTAAGCCTTAAATTCTGTGGAGTTCTCGGCGGTGTTCTAATTATTTTTGCATTTATTTCATTTAATCATTAAATTTTGTAAGTAAGGAATAAAGCAAAACTGTTATATTTACGTGTTTCTTCGTATTTTGTAGTATTTATGATGTTGGTACCTAAAGTGTTTTTCGGTTAAGAAGGAAGCTGATAGACATGTAGGAAATGGGAGCAAGTGAAGTAGTTCATAACTGCCCACAAATAATCCTATATAGGACTTACTCATATTACTCTGAGACGAAAACCCAAGCGATACTTAAAGGAATCAATAAATTCAGTGGTGATATTGTCGTTATTGAAATCTACAATTTTACCGTGAAAATATTTAAAAACTGAAATTTTTGTCCTGTACTCTCTGCATCTCAGAATAAACTCCAATCGTTAGAGGCTCGGAAATATAATATTGAATAGGAAGTACGAAAACGTTTTTCTTATTCAGCCTTTAAAGATTCAAGAGCCTTCTCTTTAATAATATTTGCATTGTTACAAGAGTGAAGAAAAACCTCTGAGCGTTTTGCTACTGAAATTGAAAGACAAACCAGTCTCGCAAAGAGGTTCTCGTTCTGAAACATGAAACTATTTGACTTTTGTTATTTGTCTTGAAGAAACGTGTACGGCATAAACGTATATGGCTTTGATACGCACTCTTTATTTGAAAAGAAAAAGCCACAAGTTCAAACTGTTATCGCGTTACATAATAGGATTTTGAAAATTATCTTGTCAATAATTAAATCAATAATTGATTTCCTCGTTGGCCGAGTGGTTGCAAGCGCGGCTGCCGATCGGGTGGTCCTGGGTTCAAATCTCGGGTCGTGTGCTATTACATTTTTCAAATTTAGAATTTCTAGTAGTGACTCGGAGTATGAATTTGTGCCCGGTGTATGACAATAGGCTCACCACCTATTCCACGGGACTTAAACGTAGCTGGTGAAACGTGGGAGTGTACTATACTCCTCTGCCTACCCCTTCGGGGATTACAGGCGTGATGTTACGTTTTTTCTTCAATACTAATGGTTATAAACAGTGTACAAAATAGTTCTTCAACACTAGTAGTATTGCGGAACTATTTTATATATTGCCACTCTAACTCACGTTTCGTCATTGTGTCGGTCCTGTACTTATTTATAAAATGATGAAAACATTGCGACATAATCCTTCCATCGTTCACTGTCGCACAGATTTCGTTTACTATTAAAATTAAAATAAAACACTTAAGCGGAAAATAAATGTGCAATGGTTAAATTTAATAACATCGCTTTAAGCCTTCGTTAAAAAACCTTTTACGGTGATGACTTAAATGAAATGCAGCGTACAGAACACGAGAATATAAAACACTGACAGACAGACAGTAGACTGCTCATTCATTCACCCCTATTATGCTGAAAACAAAGTGAGGATACGTCCCTAAGACTCTTGCGTTTCATTCCAGTTTTGAGATTTTTTAATTATTGTCGCAGCCAGGTGTTAAGGGAAAAAATGAAAATATGAACATTTTTGTCTGACATCCGAGTAATTACGAGCTTTCTAACATGTGCACTCCAGACTCATAAGGCTGTTATATTTTTTATTTCATATACGCGTCAAACGAGCATGTAAAGAACCGTAGCTTCAATAGTTACGACAGTTTTACATGAGCGTCGACATGAACAGCAACTGGTTAGAAGACCTGGTAAAAGAAAAATGTTAGTCAAAATACTTGTATTATTTAAGCGGCTTTAGCCTTGTACGGCAGTTGATTAGAAACGGCCTATGACCTTGAATTCCACATCCGTCCTTGAAATAGCTGTTAGCGTTGGTGCCAAATATTTATAAGCAACTCTAAACTTGTTACAAGGATTAATTCCTAAAGACGGAGGCTCTAATTACAATTTTGGAAATAAATTGTTTAAGCTTAAAAATAAAGTACAATAAAGCTCCATAATAATACACCTCTATAAACAGTTCAATATACAATAATGTTAAATTAGTAATATAACTGATATAATATAAATAGTTTGTGGTTTGCTCTGACCGTCCGGAATCGGACCCTATTGCGTCAACCGCAGCGGGTCATGGCGGTCAGAGTAGTGAGGGGGTACC
>DWME01001333.1:0-25433 GCA_018244795.1 Parelbella ahira ahira
ATAACACTCATTTTGTTACATTACATAGCACGCAGTTTTAGAAAATACATACAGATAGGAAGATTTTATTGCAATAATTACACTGAGGGATGCCAATATAGTGCTAATTAATCAAATGTAAATAGGAGCCATATTTACTACAACTAAATATTTGTTTATTAAAGATAATAATATACAATTGTAGTGAATTTATAAGAATAAAGATGATGTATTATAACAAGTAATTATTTTTTTTAATAATTGCAGTTATATTCGACATTCCAAACAGACATATTACTTGATTGACTGAATGATAACCGTGAAATTGCCTTATTGGACAATTCGCTACGCGCACAAACTTTACCGACATGTCAATATTTATTTACATTTATTCCACAAACCCCTAAGCCGGCTGGTTAAGTCGTCTGTTGCTGAGATATCTGTATATATATATAGATATCTCTATATCTGCTTCAAATATGTCCAATTTTTTATACATCTCGAATCATTTATAACTATTGATCAGGTATCTATAGTTCATATCTATGAATTAGATATGGGTAAGAAATCTATCTTGCTCTGCCTCTGTGGAGTATTCTATTCTTATTGTAATAGTTTTGTTTATTGTAAGATATACGAGTATGTCAATATATACATACAGATAAAGAACGTCGCGCAGAAATGCTTAAAGGCATTAAAATACTGAGAATCATAAAGACCGTGGTGAATTAAATAAAGCGTCAAAAATTCAAAAGAGCATAATACTAACCACTGTTTAATGCTCAATATACGAAAGTATTGCGGTGAATACTGAACGTAAATCTTTGTCCATATGTAAGTATCTCATTTAATTACTGCGATTGCACTAAAATATCATCGCGATATCAAGCAAAATACATTTAAGTCATTGCAAGGGAATCGAAGTAAATAGTTCTGGAATTAAAATAGTTATTTAACAGGAAATAAGTCAATTATTTGAATGAAACGCGTGAAATTACTGTATTGGTGAATTCGTTATGCGTAGGAGTTTGGATACGTTGGGGATTTGACATCAATATTTATGTAGGAGAAGTCATTTTACGGTTAGTTATATTCTTATTTGTGTAGAATCGTTATTACGGTATATTCTTTTAAGCTTATTACGATGCTCATTCCTCTTTTCATTTGTTACGTTCTCTTTAAATTGACATCCGTAATTTCTTTCTCTTTTTCTAGTTACTCTTGAATCTCTTTACGCTTTATGCAGCACTGCTGTATTGTTTTTGTTTGCTGAGTTAGTTAAGTATAAATAGAAACTTGAAAATTAGGTTTTCTCGGCTGGGAGCGTTAGCAATGCAATTGCGAAAAGACTTTTTCCGACGAGCAAAATTATTGATTTGCTTTATGTATGGATACAAAATTATCAATATATTAATAATAATTTGTGAATGTTTGTGGGCTATCTGGTAACCATAAAAATAGGCATTACCTAGCTTAGGTTCTGATGGCCGTATGTAAAGTTGTTCCAAGATAATATTATAAATGAACATCGAACAACATTGAGCACATCGAACATTGAAATCACTTTAGTCAATCTGACCTACCCCTACATTGTTATCTAACTAGTTAAACAGATTACCTCCAGGGTTTAAAGGAGCATGTTTGCAGCGGAAGCTTTGGCGTGTGCCGGTAAGTGAGGAAACGTGAGCGACACGTGTCTCACACGTCAGCTAATAGCCCAATTTGTCGCAACCGGGTAACAGCTCATATTGTTATGAAATATTAAGCCTTTTAACTTAACTGTACCAAATTAGTTAAGCTTAAAGAGTATTTAACTAGGCGATAAAAATGTATTTTGGTTTACCAGAGCTAATAGTGAATTTAAAATTATTTAAGATTTAGCTTACAAGCTTTTTAATTTGCTTCGTACAGAGATATGTACAAGGTATATAATATATAGTATTTCTTATATGCAGTAAATACTGTAGATGATATCGGGTGGAAAAATAAATTTACTAAATATAATAGATATTTATTACATTGCACTTATAACCTCGACGACGTTTGATTAACAATAAACTGATAATTATTAATATTTGTCTATTTTCACAACAGTGTAAGCTATAATATTGTGGGAATTTTTAATAAGTGTGGTGTACTTACATATGAATATTGCTAATTCAATCTAGCTAATGACACTTAAGTGGTGATCATCGTGTCTGGTTGGCGATGAGGTGACACGCGCGGGCTCAAGTGGGATAATATCAACAATTACACAATATTTAAAAGGACACTCGATTTTTTAGGGTTGTCGCGCTTGCAAACTGTCGTGTGAAAGTTTTTGCTATAATGAAAATAATAAGAAAAAAAAATTGTATGGTGAGCTATATTTTTAATAAAAATAAAGCAAGTTAAATATGGAATTTTATTATATATTAACGTCTTAAAACTCACATTGTGTAGCAAATGATTTTTCGCATGCCATGAACGGCGAACATGAGCACTATATTTAATAAATACTGTTAAGTATTAATATTTCTATGTAAATCATTTTCTATGATTAAATTAATAATAACGTAACAATGTGGATGAAACCAAAATTATGTTCAATATATCCTCGACTTAATAACATAATAATAATTAACGTTATGACTGACTTGACTGCCTCGTTGGTCGATTGGTTGTAAGCTAGACTGCCGATTGGGAGGTCCTGGGTTCAAATCCCGGGTCGGGTGCTATTTGAATTTATCTAATTTAGAATTTCTAGTAGTGACTCGGAGTTTGGAGTTGTGCCCGATGTATAGGCTCACCACTTATTTCATGGCACTTAAACGTAACTGGTGAAACGTGGGAGTGTATACACTCCTCTGTCTACCCCTTCGGGGATAACAGGTGTGAAATACATAAGTACCTATATATGTATTATCAATCTGTACAATGACTATGAAGGTTACGTTCATAATAAGTCAGCTTTTTTAAATTTTAAGATTTTGTATAAGTTTTTACTCATATATCATGTTTTGTAAGATTGATAGATAGGTATATGTAATACACAATAATACAAAAGAAATAACGATGAGTTTTTTGAATCACAAAATACATATTCAGGCTTTTTCATGCCATATCCCATATATTCCAGGTCGTGGGAATTAATTTGCGGACTATAATCCAGTCGGGGGCTTCGTTGGTGTCAATGACGACACTTGAGCATTCTGATTAGAGACTTAGTTATGACACGCTCGGACTCGAGTGGGATAATATCAACAATTACACAGCATTTAAAAAGCATTTGCAGGGTTGGTACGTGTCGAGGACTGTGCGAACGTTTTTTCATTATATTTTTTTATTCATTATATGGTGATTATATTTTTTAAGAACGCCTATATTGTTGAAAATTTCTTTCGAGTGTCATTCGGTGTTTTGATAATTTGCCCTTGTTGAGTGTCGTGAGAAATAGGTGCGTGTGATTGTTTTGATTTGTCAGCTTTTTATTATTGTATTACGTCGTACCGACATCACCGTACTGAGGTCTGCAGTGAATCACTATGATTTTGGTAGCTATTAGTCTGCAAGTGCTTGAAAATGACGTGTATGAATTGTAATGCACGCGGGTTGATGGCAATTGATGACTGCACCCCGGATATCTATATCGGTTCTCAAATAGGACAACCTTTATCCAGTCCTATATGCATCACTTTAGCTTTATACCTAACTTCTGTTTGAAGAGTATATAGATTTCATTAAGTTTATTGCTAAAACATTTAACATCATCTTATGCCTTTGGGTTGAATGCTCTTAATACCTTAATATACAGATAAGGGCGATGCCAATATCATATTAATAGACCTTACGATACATATTTGCCACACGGCGATAGTGGACCATAACCAAATGGTGCGAAACCACCACCGATGCCACGCGCGCGCCACGCGACCGAGCGCCCGCGCGCCACGTTTCGCCACCAGGCGCCACTTGTGGAGTTACCAACCAAACAAAATATTTATCCGTATCATTGGATCAATTAACAGTTAATTGGATATTTGATTGTCATGTTGCGCAATAGATTTTAAATATTTGCCGAAAAAGCCATCGGTAGATACTTATTTTCAATGTGAGAGGGAGAGTTATAAAAAGAAAATTATATTTTATTCCAGGCGAAGAAACATATTTGAAATTAAAGGTATGGATCGTTGAGATTTCCTTTGAAAAATAAGATGTGATGTCACTTAAAGTGGACAGTCATATATGTATAATAACTTTTAGTATAAAACTATCTACGTCTGGGAATTTCCGATTTCTAAATTGCTTATTACATACAAATCTTTTTACAATTCTCTATGTTTGAAAACGACTACTTACCAGTAAAGCTGTAAGCCTGGCTTTTTTAATACACTTCATTTATATACGGTTAAACTTAACATAATGATCAATAATTGAAGAGTAAAAGAAGTCGCCATATCAGGATGACAGGTGGATAGACAGACTCGGTGTGGGTCAGTGTTTGTGATCAGAGATAATAATTAATCTGAATCATGTGGAAACGTGATTCTATTTGCGATTGTATAAATTTAAGGGCAGCAGTGGCCACTTTAAACCACATGGTTTGTCCGCTTATTAGTCGTTAAAAGCAAAATATATTTAAGTGTACAGAAAAAACGCTGAATTAATATCAAAATTACAGATGCGCTCTTAACGTGAATGACGTCATGTTATTATCTTTATCAACAGGCAGACAAAACTGCAGTTGGTTTTCAATCAGCTTCAAGAGCTGAGGGCACCGATGGACAAGTATACCAAATGTTACAATAGATATTGAAAACTAGGGCGAATCGATTTTATTTTGAACCTTAACGTTACGCCATAAGATTCAATTATTTATCATGTTATTGATTTTAATATGTTTTTATGTAATCCTTATTACATTGGAATAAGGTTCAAAGTAGTTCTGAAACAATTGCGTTTAGTCAGTTGTGCGGGTTTGAAGTGTTTTCGGTCGAAAGGAGTATAAACATTGTTGCAGTTATTGTTTTGTTACCACTATGATTGTTGTTAATAATATTGGCTCTTATGTATACCAGTCATATAGGTGGGTTTTGAATATATATCTTTTTAAACACACCCCGTAGAATCATTTTGTTGGTAAAAGAGATGAAATAATCGTAGTACTTACATTAATAATTTTCTGTATAATATGTTTTAAATTAAAAAATTGAATATACTTGATAGATATGTTTGACAAGCTCTATGATATGAAAGTAATGTAAGGTTGGCTGGTTAGTTTAGCGACTACTCAACTGAGTGTTGTCCAAGAAGGAAAAAACCTTATTCTCATGTCAGATACATTCTGCGTTATAGAGTGAAAATTTGTATAAGCATATATTTAGATAACTACACTTACTTCATTAATTATCACGATGCAGTAGCACGGCATCTACCTAGTTCAGGATTAGATGGCAGCACTTGAAATTTCTCGAAATAACTTTTAATACTATGCTTTATTAATATATTCTGTGATCTCTCTTTATACTTATGACAATAATATTTTGCGGCATGAACAATAAAACCACTGTAAATCGATTTCACATAAATAAATATATCGTGGTGTCACAAATTATTTATAACATAGGTATATTTGCACAGCGACAGACATCAATATTCCCCTAGATCGGGGGGGGCTACCACCAGTATAAATTGACCCCGGTCAAAAATATATTCTACTGAGCACAAAATTACAAAATTTGTATGTAGGTGCTTATATATTTTCATGTTAAAAAAGAAGCTAATAGTCTTACAAACTGCCATATTAACTCAATCTTCTTCACTGTCAGATGTTTTAATCTTCTATTAATACAAACCTACCACGACAGAAAGAGGTAAAGAATTGATTTTTCTAAGAGTAATACCATATACAAAGATCTTCTTGTGCTGGCCACATTATTAGTAATATTTAAACTTGTACCATTGCATTTTAAACTTTATTCTCAAGGCAAAAAGGTTAATAATAGACTAAGGTGTTCTGCAAAGATAAAAGTAAATATATCCCGTCATATGTCAAGGTAATTTGTGGCCCAATCGATCCATCTTTCGGTATTAGTGAATCGATTTTATTTTGTGAGGGTTACCAGTGTCAATAATTAATTTTATTTTGATGTCCATGGAAGCTATATTTCACTAAAGATGTTCAAATTTACTGCAATTGGTAACAACAGTAATTGAATTAATGGTAACGGTCTAAAGGACTATATTAATTTGGTTCTTGCTCAAAATTCGAGAGCAATAAAACTTATTAGATACCTTCAAAAATGTTTATTACAATAATTATTATTAATATTATATCTTCAATATATCTTCACCACAACTTCCTTGCAGGGTAGACATCGCGAATTCGTGAAAGAATAAGTAAATCTACAGACTAGAATATAGTTACAGACCTAACATGTTTCTATTTTCATCACTCACAATCATTGTATTAATAATTCATATGTTAACAAAGATATCCAGTATTTATCGAATTAAGAGTGGAAGTCTTAAAGAATTGGATTATATATTTTGACGAAAGGTGGCTACGTCAAATTATATTGCGTCAAAAGCTGAAAAAACACCTTCGATCTGTATTTACAGACTGTTCTAGAATAAATGTTTTTTTCTGTTGCAAAACCAACGAATTTTAAATTTGGATAGAATATCAAAAAAACAGATATTTTTTTTGAAATTTAGCTTATAAAAGTTAAGCGTTGAATGCTTGGCAAACAAAATATTTCACTTTACCAATTCTCCTGGTGAATTCATAAGCTAATGAATGTTCAAGTAACCCGAGGCACCCTTGGCTACTCCATTAAAAAACGAATCAAATATTGGTTTAACTAAACAAACCGAGCCGCGGGCAGTGAATTTAAAATTCGAACACAGAGCCGACGGACCCAGAGACAATTAGCCCTGGGCCAGTTAATGTACGTGTAACATCAAGCATGTGGTTATATTTGATTTCCTGTTCATGTTTGCTATGAAGAGTCAGTAAATATAGCAGATAGAATCGAATTCAACAGAGTATAGTAGTCGTAGGACGACGAATAAACAAATATAGACTAAATGTTTGTAATTAGTAATTGATTCTACTGCTAGAAAGAACATAACGCCATATATTTGATTGTCATTCCTAGTTTAGATTAAAAAATATATACCTAATTAATGATGTTACATGAGAGAACTATGAAATCAATATTGCGGACTAAACTATTTATTCTAACCATATAAATACAGAGGATCAAAAGAAAATTAAACCCAACAGAAGCAGCATAGTCATGCAGTTAGGCTTAATATATTCCCCGAACTAAATTTCTTGTTAGCAAAATCAATATTTAATAATGAATAGTAGCATGGATTTCTGTGGGGGACAAATGGATTTATCCCAATACCCCGTAGGATTAGCGGTTAGCTGCATTGTCAGGGAAATAAATGACGTAGATTCATGGGGAGATACTGCTAAGTATGACGTTTAGTATTCCCTACTAATTTGTGGGGATTTCATTTCCCTAGTAGAAGACCGTGCCATTTGGGATGTTAACTAAACTCTTAATGGTGTTGAGGATATGAATAATAAATTTACACTTTGCAATGAGTAGAAGCTTTTCCGATGAACTGAATTCGACTGAGATCAGAAGAAAGCCGATTTTTTTTATAGTAATAGGTTTTTTATAAAAAGTATTAGATAATGTCTTGTAATGATAATAAAGAAATCGTACAGAATCCAGTTTATACAAAATAAAAAAGGTATTTGCTCTAGTTTGAAATGTATGTAAAAAGCAATTTCTATTTTCATGAAATAAATTTACCTCCAAACCTTCTTCTGTGCTCTCTTTCAGTTATTTTAATTATGAATAGAACAAAAAATGCTATTGCGAAACAAATGAAGGTCACAAATCCAATCAAATTACATAGTGCACCATTTTGGGAAGTTAATTTCCTGTGGGGAACCTAACAATTATATTTACAGCTGTGACGAATGTGCTGATTTAGTTTCTGATATGTGACAGGTGTGTAAGAAATATTTTTCTAAGTACATAAAGTAGATGTAGAACAAACTGTTAGAGAAAAAAGTTAAAATTAGGCGGTTTTTAGATGAAGATTGTAATATACATAGCGGGATTAGATACCTAAGAGTTAAAGAAGAATTAAGACTAAAAATATCTGAAATATAGAAAATATTTACAGCGAAAGACTTGTGATAGTTAAAATGGACCCATACGATAACAGTGCATTATTACATTGTTGTTGACGGGTAGTACCAAAAATGAAAATATACCAATTCGTTTTGACTCAACTCGACTTCATAAAACACTACATATTTAAAAATGCTATCATAAAGCAATTCGAGGCGTGCTACCGAAGATGAATTTCACTTTAGTTTAAATATGTGTAGTTCAAAAAAGATAGTTTAAGAAATAAATATTAGGTACTGGTATTGAAATTATTTATTGACATTACATTGAAATTATTTGATGCTACATAGGGGCGGCGTTATAATACTATTGTTCAGTTTCAACGACACAATACCTTCATCATACGAATTCCTTTTCTGACATGTTCAAATTCATGGAAGCAAATACAGATACCAAAATAGGCCGTAACGAATTTCCAAAGCAAACATTTAATGTAACACGACCCAACGGGTGTTCTTGCTAACAAAAAAATATTTTCGGCCACAATCGTTCTTATTACATCGGCGTTAAAAGTAAAATTGTATGTCATTCTCACAAAGGAGGAATAGTAATGGGAGCAGATTTCGAACAATGCGTTTGCGCAGGGGTGCGCTACTATTCACAACTTTTCGCTCTTTAACGAGCATTGTTCCAATTTGATTTATATTCATGGTGCTTGTATATTACAAGGCGTTAAATCAAGCATGTCTCTTTTACTGTTCAACTGAATCTGGAAATAGATATGAAATTATTGAAATTACAGCGACTTTAGAAGTTTAAAAGTTTCTACTTTAAAAGTTTCCATTCTCTACGTCACACCTTCAAACCTTGACAAAGAAAACCAACTACTCAAAAGGTTAGTCGTCTAGCGATAATTCAAGATGGTATTTATTAAATATAAGAAAATGTAAATGTTAAAAAATATTGTTTTTGTTAAAACTCTTTATTTTTATTTGGTTATTATGAGGTCTGTCTTAGTTTATAGCTTTTAACTGTAATTTTAATAAGGAATCAAAATAAAATTCGTCAATACAAGAAATAAAAAGTATATTTTATTATATTTTTTTTATAAAATTATGACTAGATAATATGACTACAATAATAAATCTTTGTTTGTTTTAACCTAGCGGCACATACAATTTTGACATTATTGTCTGTTATAATTCTTAAACTAAATATTATACAAGAATTTGCCGAGATGTAATAGTGCTTTTTTTAATAAGACTACAATTTATTTCACATAATATCAAATTTGAGCATTTAATATTTGTTGATTTTTGTAGTATTCTCTATATCTTTGGTCATTGTAATATAAATTACTTTGAGGGTAATTTGTTTCAGTATTATAATTGTATCTCTCGTTGTAATTATAATTAACGTTCGTATAATTAGCGTAACTGGCAGGAAAGTTCTCTGGTTTCGGCTGTCTCCGACTCTTAGTAGCGGTTTCAAAGGCATTTTTGAATATTTCATAATTCTTCTGATTAAAATAACCTTCTGTGACAACAGGAATATTCGGTTCATAATTATTATTAAAATTATTACAGGCTTCGTAAGGTCTTTGATTATAGTAATTTTGTTGATACATGTCGTCTCCGTAACTTGATGGATTTGTAAAGAATCCGCTGCCTGTTGTTGAAGTTATACAATTTCCGCCCTTATTATTAACGGACACCGTAACGTTTCCTACGTTAATTAGTACGCCTTCGGAGGTTTGCAAGTAATTGGATCCATTTGGAAAAGGTTT
Source organism: Parelbella ahira ahira (assembly GCA_018244795.1). Taxonomy (NCBI): domain Eukaryota; kingdom Metazoa; phylum Arthropoda; class Insecta; order Lepidoptera; family Hesperiidae; genus Parelbella; species Parelbella ahira. Next base: position 9,904 of record DWME01001333.1, read on the forward strand.
GCTGAACCCTTGAAAGTTTCTGTAACTACCGTCGGAATTACACTCATCAGTCTTATTAGGTAGAAGAAATATTTCTCTGAATGCGTCCTTATTTATCTTCTCACCGGTAAGAGAGTAATTTTGAATTTTTTCATAGTTGACACTAAATCCTTCAGACGGTACTTGGTCCGAGTCCATACTGTCTAATGATTCTAATGTCTGGCTCAGCGCAAAAATATAATTGTGGGCAAATCTTAAAGTCTCTATCTTCGTCAATTTGGTGTCTTCGGGGAACGTAGGCAAAACGCATCGAAGCCTATCTAAGGCTTCATTTAACATATGCATTCTGTTTCTCTCTCTGTCGTTGGCTTTCATTCTTCTGTTTCTCTTAATTTTCAAAATCTGTGTAGGACTTTTGCATCTAGTTACCCTGTTCTTGCCATTAGCATATTTCCTTTTCGGCTTATTTGTATCTTTTGTTTTCTTTTCTTTACTTTTCACAGGTGTTGATGTATTGTCTGTAATACGTAAATCGTTTTCAAAACTTTTCATATCTTGGACTGTTTCTTGGAATGAATATTCGAAACTCTCGGCAAATAATTTTCTTCGTACATTACTGTCTTTAGTAGGTGTAAGTGATATGCCTAAGTCTGAAGCATTGTGTTTGAAGGGAGTACTTTGTGCCGAAGTCGGAGTCGCTAAGGTGTCCACATAGGATCTATCAAAACCGGAGTCAGTGCTGCAGATGCTGTCATTGAATTCGCAGTAATCTTCAAAATCCGTCGTATACATTTTTGTGAATCTGTAAAAAGTAAAGAAAGTTGTTATTAACATTTTTATAACTCTTTTTATTTTGGCATAGGAACGTACAATTTTTTGCCCTTTTACATAACTACAGCGTTCGATACTCTAGTAGAATTTTAACACATTAAAATGACATAAATGATACTTTTTTGTATATCTCGTGTTTATAAGACGCATGTAAAAGCTTTTTGCCTATTTTGAAAGCGCATTTCGTTATCGTTGACCTCAATGGGAACAATCGATAAATGTTGTAGATAATGATGGTTGGCTTAATTGAAATATTAAGAGGCATTAAGCTAGATTTAAATATTTTGTAGAAAAGATCGCTAAGCCTTTGCCAGTTTTAGTAGATACATATACATCTAACATAATACATTGTTTTAACAATGCTCTACGTGCAGCAAATGCATTGTACACAAGATATAGATACATATGTATATTTTGTAGAATAGTTCATGTATTGCAATCGAAATACTATTTTTAGACGATGAAAGCTGTACAAAAAATGAACTCGAATGTAATAATAGAACGTAAAATATTATTGGTCACAATGGTTTGCGTTGACTTTGATTAATGTTTGATTTAGGATAATTTAAACGTACTCGACGCCACGTTCTACACAAAGTTCGCGTGACCGACACGTTACGGAAAGTCAGTTGAACTTTATCACTACCCATTTCCGCCGCGTGATTTCCGGTTGGGGCTGTCGGAAAGTTAATTTCTTGATTTTCGGATTTGTTAAAAATGTGTTGTTTTAATTAACTTCGACTGGTTGTTTATTGCCACCATTAGTGCAAAGACAATTTAGTATTGTGTTAATAATCGTCCATAAGGTAATATTATTGCTTTGAAACAAGTAGTATTAAATTAATTACTGTTAATGAATTCAGTTCATTAACAATAATTAATTATTTGAGATGTAGAGTTTGTGTTCTATATTTAATATTTGGTAGAGATTATAAAATTTTACATCATGTTTGCTGCCGTGTGGACGAAGAAATTCCTTTCTGAATATTGTGTATTGTCCTACACAGGTTTTCACAGAGAGAAGTTCTATATAACATTATTATGCACTTTTCTCGTCTGATGCGGTAGTATTATACCTAATTAATTTTATGAACATAAATTTTATTAAACAATTTATTTTTCCACATTCTCAATTCTCCCCATTGTCATTACATTTTTAAATAGTAACAAGCGTTGTGTGAGCAATTGTAATTGAATACAGTAATGTTTTGTTTTGAATATGCCGTGAAGAAGTGGTCATGCTCTAATAGGTAAAGGAAGGGTGGCCGGGGGTGACCACCTGCGCTGTCCAAGGCACGCGAGACACACGTGCCCATTTGGCGCTCATTAAATATTTATATAACAGTAAATATATTATTATTACCTGTTTTAAACAATATTTAATAGGTGCATTCCTTCTTTAATTTCGTCTAATTTTCCTTCATATATTTTCAGCATTAGCAGAGTTGCAATGCTAATTGCGGTATGCGGAAAGATCTTCATGAGCAATTATGTAAGACATATTAAGCAGATATCTAGTATTTTGGATACACGTTAATATTAGATGTATAAGCACCAGCTTACACTAAGATAGCAACACTACGCATGAACTCTATTACCAAAAACGCGCGCTAAATAAATGCGATAGATATTAGGCCTCCATAACGAAATGCGGTGTTAGATGATTAACAATAAAAGTTTATTTTCTTACAGACATCATTTCAGGGACCTATGTATACATACAAACTTGTAGGAATGTCAAGGATGGTTGCGTGGGCGGGACCACTTGGAGCGGCACGCGACTCGCACGTGTTCAATGTCGCTAGTGAAATGTACAAACATAGTTACATCAAGCTCATTTCAAAGTAACATTAGAAAAGTTCATTGAATTGTCATAGATATTAGGATACCGCAGACGTAGCAAGTGCAGTTAGTACATACTAAGAGATGATATATTTTTGTTTAATCTATTACTAAGTTGTTTAATCTATAACTAAGTTCCGCGAAATCCATACTTCTGCCTATAGGCGTTCTCTACGATTCATTATTTACAAATATATGAACTAGTCATTCAAACTATCAGTTGTTATACAACTCATTTGTTACACAAAAAAATGCTGAAAGTTTTACAATGTGAGTAGGTAGAATGTGTCCTATGTCTTTAAAATTAAAGAGCTTTAAAAAATAAATTGATGATCTTAATAATTTTAGATGTTAGGTAACAGCGTGTGCCCAGGTGTGTATTTATTTTAACGTAATTGTAAAGTAACATTGTCTGTACAATTATTTATTTTAGAATATTCCTTTAGACATTTTCTAATGTAATTGTCTGTTCTGTTAAGTTTATAGTCAACTCATCCCAATACATTATTGCATTGTTGTACGATATTTAGTAGATGATTATGTAGTTACTTAAACAATTTGTAGGTATTATTAAAATCGCCGATTTGATTCGCGCCATTTAGGGGTAAGTGTTAGATGTAAAAATATGTACCTATAATTTAATTTATTTCATTCCGAATTTCTAGTAGTGACTCGGAGTTGTGCCCGGTGCATGGCAATAGGCTCACTCAATAGGCTTCCTATTCCGTGGGACGTAAATCCAACCGGTGAAACGTGGGAGTGTACAACACTCCTCTGCCTACCCCTTCGGGGATTAAAGGCCCGGTGTCACGTTTTGATTACGAATATATTTAATATATCTAACAGGAGACTGGCACGTGCGCGTTTGTTGTTTATAAAATTCCTTTGTATTTCCATAAAACCTGTTGTCAGGTTGTAAGTAATTGTTTCTTCATAAGTAGGTACCTATATATAGATATATGTTAAATCTATTTTGGAGAGACTGACTGAAACTAAGACTTTCAGCTGTTAGGATCGTGACAAACTTCTTTCAAATCTTGTACAATCATTAAAGTCCTCATTCATTATAATTTATTAAAGGAACTTAATTTTTCTTCTTATATACATATGTCAATTCAATTACAAACGTGTTTTTTTATTTCAATTAAAAAGTATGTTATTTTAATATATTATTATCTTAAAATAAAAATAGAAATGCTTTTATTCAATCTACAATAAATACCTACTTCGTAAAGTTAAGTAATATCGGACACCAATCGAACGACCATAGTAGGTGACTTTACCAGCATTTATATATTTAAGAAAAACTGTTAAATAATTTTTGTTAATTTGACAGAATTTATGGAGTTTCATCGTTACAGAGACAATATTTTAAATGAAGGACAGAAAAGAAGGAAAGATGTTCTACGGACGCTTAGGAAAAGCCTACTCAACCTTGTTCACTCATGATATTGTCTTTTACCGGTTATAGCAAGTAATACTCAGATTGAGTATCACTTGCTACATATTGCTATATATATTGCGATTGATAATTTTATGAAGAAAGAGCTGCACACTGAGTTTTGAACCTAAAATCGTCTGAGTGGGAACTTGAACTTAAACCACTAGACTGTAACTACATTCTCAAATAAAGTTGTAGCAAAATAAATCTATTAGTATAACTATTCTTATATAAATGCACAGTACTAAGATTGGTAGTTAAAGGCGTCATAAGTATAAATGAACCATCTGCTAGACAATATTAAGTAAATACAAGAACAACCTACATGCCGAAATGCAAGCGGTGTCCAAATACTTACCTGCTTATTTGAAGAGCAGACATGTAACCATCAGTGCAATAATGAAATGGATGATTAAAACGGATGTGCTGGATTTGTGGATTGAGTTGAATGGATTGGTGGAGGTGTACAAGATGAGATCAAAAGGTATAACATAATATAACACCTGTACATTCTCGGAGGGATAACCAGAGGTTCCCACATGGAATAGGAGGTGAGCCTGTTGCCTTACTGGGCACATATCAAGACTGAGCTACTACTAGAAATTTAAAATTAGGAAAATGTAATAGTCTTTGACCCAGGGATCGAACACAGGACCTCTTGAACAGCACTCGCGTTTGCAACCATTCGATCAACGAGGTAGCCAAAATGATCAGATAAAAACGTTAAACTTTTAAAAAAGTACTTACGTTAATCGTATTACTGTAAAAAATCTGAACACGTTACGAGCACAGGTATTATCGCTGTTATTCTATATTATATACACAATAAAAATTTAAAACCACACACCACAACATTAATTTAAAAGTGTATATCTATGACTAGATTATGGAATTATAGAAAAATTATTTGTCCATGACTAGAGTTGACTGTAGCACGGTGCTCCCGCGCCTGTTTCGTACGCACTGTGGGTTGGGACGCCACGCGCCCTGCTTTATGGGGTCCAATGGGATGGGCAGTGGCCACGCCCAATGCTTCAGTTCTAGTAGCGGTTGTAAGTGGTCTGGTGGTGTTGGTTAAGTTAAATGCTGGGTAGTTGCAGTGAAGTTAAAAAATAATGTAATTACCGCCATCTACAGGTTTAACAGAGACTGTATTTCGAGGCGGTAAAAGGATAAAATAATATGTATAACTGACTAAGTATATTATGATTCATTATGACAATTAATTTGATTTATAATACTCGTATGTCTTTAATACAGTCACACATTTATTTTATTTTAAATGCGATGATCACTTAGATGACTCGCAAATTAACAGGCCGTGTAGTCCAGTCATCCAGTGGTTAGCAAACGTAGCTACGAAGCCAAGTGTGATCAATTTCCACTCGTGACAAATATTTAAAACAAATAATTATAAGCACGAGTGTTTGTTTAGGAGTAGCTGTAAACTAACTTGACGCTTTTAAGCTGATAATCAAACTGTATGCTCTTACTAGTTTTTAGAAGTGTAACCATGTGTGATGTGTCCAATCTTTTGCATTACGATGTACCTAACTGGTACAAAAACAGTAACAGATGCTGTAACTATTACCGTCGCCCAGTCGCCTAAGGAGTACCTACTAGTCGCTGTGTTAGTGGGGACCGCGCGCGGCACTGCGACATTGGTACCTTGTAATGGCTCGCTCAAATTTGTTTAATGGGTTAATATTGCGTGAAATGCGTCGTTTTTTATCGGCAACCCTTTGTCGGTATTGACAAGCTATAAATTATATTAATATTTGATCAGACACGCGTTACGGCGATGTTATGGGATGTAACATTTTCTCGCCTTGTTAATGCAGAATACAATAATTCAGAAAGATTTGCCTTATTTTTGTGCCTTCTTAAAGTAGAATACAGAAATTAAAACGACGCAAATATTTCGTAACAAAATTCGAAATTACTAACAAAAGACTCGTGTCCAGGACCATTTTTAAACCTATTAGGTCATACTAAGATCTGTTGATGTTAAACATGCGCATGATACATTCACAGGGACTTCGTTGTCGCGCTCATCTGATTGCCGCGCAGCATCTGCAACCTAAAATTGAATTGAAATTTTATTCTATCCTATTTACAAAATAGAACTCTAAGTTATAACACAAAGTTAACTTTATTTAGGTGTACCGTGAATCAAAGCCGGGGCAGTGTGCAAATATAAAACGACGACGAGATAAAACGACGCATCAGAAAATAACAATATTTATTTAACCCTGCCGCTGTTACGCATTTATGTTTTACCATTCAACCCGTAACAGGTCATAGTTTCCAGATGATTGGTTGATAAATATCCGTGCAGAGGAACGTTTTACTGGCAACTGTTCGGTCACGCTGCACGGCGAGCGCCTAGCTAAATATTGACTAACTCCGTCACGCTTGCGAATTTAAAGGGTTACTGTGCTACTGACGACTCAACATGTTTCATATCACTGTTCCTTTTCATTCATTTTGAGATTGTAAGTATATGACTTTTTTAAAATTTTTTGTACTTAACTGTAACACTTAAATCTATGTAAATAGTATAAAAGGATGGATGGATGGATCTGGTATCTGGTTGGTATTTCCTACCAATCAACAAGCTTTTATTTCTAATCAGTTCAGAGTTTAGATAGATCCGAAATTAGTTGAGCTGACAGAAAACATGTGAGTAAAGTCGGCGTTGTATCCTACACACCTACATATATCTTAATCTGCATTTCCTGAACCCTGTATATCCATATGTATATATTAATATGTTAAGGATGCAGCACGCTCGCCTAGAAAGTGCCTATTGACTCGAATAATTCCAGGTTATACGAATCGGGAAAGATGAAGCTTGAATTAAGTTTTTTTTTATTGATATGTTGAATATTAAACATATGTAGGTACAGTATATTTAAATATTGACTTTTTTTAAATATCTCGCCACAATGAACTCGAAGTATTATGTACCTCCTTACATAAGTGTAATCGCTGGCAAGAAAGACAGATTAGAAAATATTATAACTGATCCATTTAATGTCAAATTATTGAATTATATAAAAAGTTTTTACTTGTTTTGCCATATTGCCTAGTTTTTATTAGGTCTATGCATAAGAATGTCATTATTCGCTCAGTACAATTTTCTTTAAAAGAACATTAAATTTTTGATGCCTTGGCCAATGACTTGGTGCGATGATCAATGGACTATAACAGATAGTTTCGAAAATCTGCCAGCGTAATTGTTATTTAACTTCTTCGTAATTTAATGCACATAGATACACTATTTATTATTCAATTATTTTAAATTTATTGGTTATTATAAATGTTCCCTGTTTCCTAAATATTGTTCACTTACAGACGAAAAAGGATATAACTTTAAGTCTGCAAATACAAAACAGCCTGCAAAACCGTTAGCGATCCATCATGTACGTTCGATAAAGCTGAAGCCAAACAAAACAGGTGCGAGAGCGAACAACGCGTCAGCTAACCCCCTTTCAATATCTCTTATAACTGCAGTTTAAAATAATAAACAGTGCCGGGGCGCAGAGTTTAGTTACTTTGTCGTCGCCACGCTCGAGAGACCATGAATGCATTAAAATGGACCTCTGCCGGTGCCCCGTTGAAGGGTTAGTGATTTTGACATCGATTGGGAATGTTGTGTCGATATGTTATTGGGGTGAGTAATAAGGTATGTCGATAAATTTTTAAGTTAGTTTTACAGAGTAGTTTTCCAATATACCAAAATTTTTATACAAGGAAACTTTTAATACAAAGAAAAACAAAATAATCATCCATGGAAAATTTTGTAAAAAAAAAATTGTATAAATAAAGAACAAACTGAATAGTTAAACAGTCAATTATATATATATGTACAGGCTTAACTCACGTGCGTTTTTCGGGATGGCCCGACTGGTATTGGTACATATACCTGGGTTGACTGGTAGAAAATGCCAATTGGCATTAAGTCCGCCCTACGTTAACAACAATAAAGAATAAATAAATATAATTATGTGTATAAATACTCACGAAACATTAAATAGTGAAAATGTTAAACAGTCGATATTTTCTTGGCCATCTCCACCACACTATCCCGCACCCTCAGCGTCACGCGCCCCCTGCGCTCCAAACATCGACCCGCCACCGAGCATAATTCTGCGGACTTATTATTTGCTTGTTTCAGGCTTATCATATCATTTAAGGTTCTGATTTTACGACTGGATCTGCTATTCGTATACTTAAAAGAACGTTTCAATTAGTTGATAGAATATTCGAGGGAAGAAATGTGTATGGACAGTGCCAGTGGTGGACCATTTTGACGGGCAAGAATTAAGTTTTCGAAGGTTATCTGGGATTGAAATTCTTCAATTTTCACGAATTACATGCAATTTTAATACCAGGCCAGATTTATACCTGTTTACCTATTTTCTGTTCCGGAATCCGATGTTTTTAATCGATGTCACGACGAATGTCTTTAGGTAATAAGTATGTGTTTTACTCTGTGTTCTTCTGAAAGAAAAGCTGGATCTGAGGTAGAAGTACAGCAAAAACAAAAAAAAAATTAATTCAAACTCGTTATAGGACACAATTTAAAATTTAACTAGCATTCAATTTACTATTCTGAACTGTTATATAGATAGAATCATTTATAACAGACATTAATTTGAAAGATAAGGAGCCAAGCTCAATGATAAAAAAAAGAATACTTGTTAAATTCTATATAAAAACAATTGCTAATAATACCTACTCCACTGACGAAAGTAGGGAATAAGTTTACAGGAATATTTAAGGAGAAGATGTAACTACTTAATGTAGCTCGGCCACTAATCCCCTCTCTTTGGATGTCAATGTCAAAATATCTCCCCAATTTGAACAGAGCTGAACACAACTTCTGTTTGAAAATTTAAAAATATTTCACAAACAAAAACATGTATAAGTCCAAAAATATTTACCCACACTCGTACATTGCTGCACTAATCTCTTAAATATTAAAACATTTATTGAGCTCACTTCTATCGTAATCCGTTGTCGGGCAAAAAAATCAATAGGTCCACGTCATTGTGGGTCGCAGTTTTAAAAATGTTAAAAAGCTTTGTTGTTAAGGGTTGAAAAGGGTTGTAAATAATGACGGTGCAACTCAGTATAGAAAACTAAACGGTCGCTCATAAAGGGGTGTACATTTTTTAAAAATCTTCAAACGATGAATTGATTATGATGGCTAAAACATGTGATAGTTTTTGAAGTTCTCTTAGAAGAATATTTTGGATACATGCCCTGGCGTGTATGTAATGAAAATAAACAATAATTTAGTACCTACAACGTGACAAAGCAAATATTATATTCATAGGGTACATCATTTTTACCGATATATCTATCACACTAGGTTTAACGCTGTATCTGTAATGTGACAAAATTCTGAGTATTACAGATTATAAAAAGACAAAAAAAATATTCTATTATTGACAAAATATCTATTGACAAAATCTATCTATTGACAAAAGACGAACAGACTTGCCAATTTTTGTTTATTAATATAAACCTTAGTATTTAACATAAAGTAATTAAAAAATCTTAGGTAGATCTACGAATCTCCAGGGCTATGCTAAGTATTAGTTAGTGCACAAAAGTAGCAAAGACTTGGGCAGTATCGCCCTGTTACTCTATTGCTGTTGGCCTTGTCTAGACAATATTATGCAGTTCATTTTACTCATCACAAAACTTTCTCATAAAAAGTTAATTTCAACAAACCAAATAAATGAAAGTGTTCGAAAAATCCAATAAAAGTCGTATTCGGGCTGGATTATCTTTATTTAACAGAATAATTGTGATATTATTAGTTGTATTTGCGTATGGGAACGTGAGAAAAATATCCTCGACGTCAGCTGTGACAATGACAGATAGGGACTTTATTATATTTTTTTGCAATAATATCAAGTCCAACGCATTTCATTTGTTGCGCCACGGCCTGTCTATAGTTCTATACTGCCAGTATTAATATCAACTTATTCGATTGCATTGTCAATATTAAATCACAGCTTATATTATTATAGGGTAATTTTAACCGCGTTCATTTTTTAATAAACGGTAAGCTTTAGTCTTTAGCTTTTTATTGCTTTTCTACAAGCATGCTCCAATTTTTATCATATGGTTGGAATCTGTTCGATCGTGACCTAAGTACATTGAGAAATATTTAATTAAAAATATATGAACCTTTGTATTAATGAATTTTAAATAATAATAATTCGGGTGCGGGTGTACGAAAGTTTTTTAAAAATTATAAATCAGTTTATGCAATCATTCAATATTGTATCTTATCAAGCACATCAAGAGGCACAATATGTTTACCAAACATATTATAGGAGTTCCTTACATGGGTTTTCCTTAGAAAATGTGCTGTGCCAATCAGAATAATGGTAAGACAAAGTAAAGCAATTAAAAGAATAAAAATATAGGAATAACGGAAGAACACATATCAGTAGAGTTTCAACATTTTAATCATTCCGCGGTTATCATCATAAATCCTTTTTTCCTTCTTTTGTCGGACATTACTTCTCAGAAAGGTAACGGGTAAGAGTAAGGTCTGCTTTAGGATTAAACGATCTGCCACACTGGTTAGAACGATTAGGTAGTCTTCAAACTTCTTATAGGAGTTTATGACGGACCAATGGTTTTCTCAAATTTATACGACTCGTAAAAACACCATCGAAATTAATTTATATCCCATATTATATACCATAAAAATAAATAATAGTAATTCCACATTTATCATTCCACCATTTGAATATGGGTCTCCTCTGTTACGCTGGCCAAGTGCGGATTGGCAGGCTTCATATATCTTAGGATTTTTTATTTTTTTTTATAAATTCTGAGATGTGCAGATTTCCTCACGATGTTTGTTTGTTTAGCATATGAGACATCACAAATTTTACTATGTATTCCATTCGCAAAAAGTTATTCACAGATGCAGTCGCAACAGCAGTATTTTTTTATTTTATTTCCCCTGTTTCATGGTCATATTAATTCCGAGTGCAATGGGTTAAGCTTAAAACGCACTTTTGTAAAGGTGCGCACCATGGATTTAAACCCAGCACCTTCGGAGAGAGAGGCTGAATTCTTAACCATTAGACTGTCACTGCATTATCCCTGAATATACTATACAGCTCAATTGTTTTTATGTTTCTAATAGTTTTTATATAGGCTCAAGTTTATAATATCTCTTGTACGTACAAGCTCTATTTTAAAGGCATTGTGTTTATTTACAATTAGTGCAATCGCAAGGTTCAAATAGGCTTATATATTAAAAATAACTTGTACATGTTATTTTCGAATACGTTCTATTAATCTTTTCAGTTAGTAGCATTGTCAGAAATGTAGGTTTTTAAGAGTATAGTTTAGGTAAAACAATTTAACTGAAAGCCTTGTTTTTCGTAACGACAGTATCGATATTGCAAATGAATAAACTTCATAATAAAAGCTATATTTTAAGTAAATATACACTGAATTTGGGTATTAAACAAATGCGCCCTAAGATGTATTCAAAATGCTTTATAAATTCATATATGATTGGATTAAGATTATTCAAAACATATTATTTTAAAAAAAATATTATTCCAAATTAGAAATTTTCAAATAATTTAGAAATTTTATGTACCTATTACTTTTAAGAATAAAACAAATAAATTAACATAGAGCCATTTAGAGCCGCTCTCCTTTGAAATGTATTAACTGTGCCGGCGTAGCGTTCCTACGGGAACTACTACGCAGCTCTCGTTTCGCATACGATATGATCCGTGTGCGACTAACAACAGAACACGTGCAAACCCTTAAAACAACGAATGCTAAACAAATATTACAAATACAAATAAATGAAAAAAAAATCGCAATGTATTTGCACAATTGTCGCGCTTCGTCAGATATCGCGAATAATGGCCGCTCAAAAATTATTCCTGGCCACAATAAAATTGATTATCTAACTAATCCTTATTTACACTGAAGGTGGGTGAAGTGGGTGATTCGATAAGCTGGCTGGTAGACCTAACCAGGGATTTTTATTGGTAATTTTTTGGCTTATATCGCATGTTGCCAAGCGGCGTGTTGATCGTGTGTTCAGTGGGGATTATTTTATCATATGGATTAAATCTATATTTATTTGTATAAAACGTGCAAATTACACGGTAAAATATGAGGGAAGTTTGTAGATAAAAATACTTATTCAATTTTGTTCGCTGCTGTTCGTAAACTCGATGCTACTAGTAGCGCCACGTAGCGGTTTCCCTTTGTACTACTTGACTAAAACTTACCGGAAATGTACCATTATGTTAGAAGGCTTTTAGTTTTCAAGTTATCAGACAAGCTTGAACATTGTATCAGTTGGTTTTTTATTTGTTAGAAACTAAAATTAAATAATATATTATTTATTATAAATTTGATAGGTATGTAATAAAATATGTAATCAAGTTACTATTTAACATAATATTAATGAACTAAAATCATACTTAAAATTGAAAATCTGTACTGCTTTCATGTATTATTTGGATATCTCTCTTATTTCATAATATAATAATAACTTAATCTCTTGTAATTACATTATAATTGCACAATATAATATTATATGGTACGTATTTAATCCGTTTCCATAACGACATATTTTTTAAAAGGACAAACAACTGATATATTGTTCACTACCGATACCCATCAAATCGCTATACTTCAAGACTCTGAGAGTCGTCCTAGACCACCTACTACACACCATCGGTTCAAATCGTAGCCAAACACAAATACGCTTTAATAGTTATGTTAAAGTTATTTCGCAATGTTTTGCGCATTTTCGTACATAGCAAACATAATATAAGTAAGTAACACGGGTTTGGTCCCAAAACGGAGCATTTTTAAGAATATCCCTGACGTTTGTATGGACTCGGCAACTAGAGCACTGTGACGAAGATTAGAATATTATTAAGCAAATTCAAAATGGTTTTATTGAAAAAAAAAAACAGCAATTACTCAGGATAATATAGCTGAAACATTGACTGAAGATTTGTCCAGATACTAGATTAATGTTACGTAGAATATCTACAATTGACAGTTTCTTATAGAACATTTAGCCTGATGTATAACTTCTATACATCGCTTATTTTTTTCTTCAGTAAGACATTGTCATATAAATGTTGTTAAATTTTATAACGAGTAACGAACTGAGTACAATTGGCATGTTTATTGGATCACATCACGCGTCATCGCTAATCTTACGGCGGTTTCAGTTGTCAATATCAAAATGTTGAACTGAATTAAATGAAAAGAAATTTTCTTACACCTATTACCTTGAGATATTTAGTACTTGAATGAAAAAAGACAAAACAGTAGCAATTATACCACTAGTAAAGTACGGTGGTCCACGTTGTAAAGTAAAAATTGCAATACTATAAGTTTGCTCGTTATATTTTCACAGGCGCTTATACAAAAGATACATTTAGATAATTATAGAACGTTAAAATAGGGTTATGTTCTTCAAATTTCAAATATCGGTAGCTCGTGAAACATTTGATTGACATTGATCTGTGTCAGCTCGTCTACTCCACGTTTGTTATGAACAAATGTATCTAATAGTATAAAACGACACGAAATTCTTTTCAATCAAATCTTTCAATCTATAGACTAATTTTAAAATATCGAAAACTTCAAAATAAGTCGTCGACTCGCTCTAAAATTTAACAAAAAGCTAGGTGCATCGTAATAAATTGTACAGAACTGTATTGAAGAATTGACAGTTTTTAATAACTCAGCGGTTACCATGGTAACCACTCAACACGAACGCTCTCTGGTGAGAGAAATCCGAAGTTCCAACTGCCAAACAAACTCATGTATTTGATTTTATCTTTAAAGTTTTCTCCATTTTTTACTCGTAAACCTCCCCTGGGTTAGACCAAACAAATCGATATGAAACATTTAAAACAGTCCAGCCGTCTTTGAGTTTCAGAACCTCTAACGAACAGCTATTCATTTTATTATATAAGAAAGAATATAACTGTAATTTTTAGCATATGAAAATTCTAAAGATCCTCTAACGAAATTGTATAGTGACGTTTTCTTACCAACATGATATGTACTTTGTATCTAATGATATTAATATCGTGTATTTTTTCACAATAATTCAAGACCAGTGGCGTATCTACTGACGTATTTATGTACGTATCACGTATCAGAGATAAGGCCTGCCTAATTTTAATCTTTACAATATATTTTTAAAGTCCATATCCGACGATTGTCGTCTAATAAAAACGTTTTTTTAAATAGTTCGAATTTATTTTGATGTTCTCTAATAGAAATTCGTTTTGGAAGATTACGAAAAGTAGAAGTTATTTATGTATACAAATAAAATTATAAAATGCATAGAGGTATTACTAGTGTTGATGGAGGGGAAGACATATGGCTGCCTGTAAGCGGCAACGTCCGACGGTTAGAAAGAGATAAACGATTGCGACAACCTACATATCTCTGTCTCACTGACGCAAGCACAGCAAAAGAATCATAGAGGTGCTATAAATAGAGTCGGAAGACATATGCCCGCCTGTAAGCGGCACATACAGTTACTTAATATTAGAGGAATCTCTGATTGTGATGACTTCGTTCGTTCGTTTCGTTTTGTCACTAGTCTCGATAATTTTATTGCTAACATATAATAATAATTCTTTGCTTTATATTATTCGAGGTAAAGCATTTTATAGTAATCTTCTTATAGTTGTATATCAATCAGTATTATGAGGCGATCCAGCGTCAAAGTGATCACTACAAATTCTTGAAATAACATGAAACAATTATTGTTTCATCAAAAAATTTCCAATAGCATTCATCCATTATGTCTATAATTCAAATAAATCTAAAGGTACGTAAAATAAATGAGTACAATGAAATACCTCCTTTAATAATTAAATATTAGTAAGACATGTACTACCAATATATCTTTTAATATGTGTATGACAAATATAAAAACTGTCAATTTCTTACTTGTGTAAACTTCTAATAATGTCGAAATGAATAGGTTTTTTTTACATATGCACGTTATTGTCATTTTATTGGCTCAAATTGATATACTTTTAGTTAAACAGTATATAACTTTGTATAATTTTTAGACCAATTTGATCTTATGCGTTGAAGTTATAAGTAAGCTTTCAGCATTTCAGTAAAAGTGACAATCGCTCACTATTCAGGCGCAAAAAAGGCAGATAGAAAATAATTATGTCGCCTCATTTGCTTTCTTCTTTTTTCGATGGACACATTTTAGGCTGGTCCCTTACTCTACGTATAGAAATATCTATGATTAAAATGCCTATTACGTGTACGGTGCACCTGTTCTCGTACACATGTATAAACCTTGCTAGTCGTACTTTTAGTTGAGATTATTACTCGGTCGCATATCGTAGATGTACTGGTTAAATAAATA
>DWME01001334.1:0-25428 GCA_018244795.1 Parelbella ahira ahira
CACGCAACAAAATAAAAATTATATTGCTGCTTTTAGCCGAGCTAAAAGTGTCTGGCAAAAGTGGATCTGAAGCTAGCAGTGTCACGAACAAGCTCCTTCCATCTCGACAGCATATTTTGCAATTTCATTTCCCCTGCGAGCGGGACACGGTTCATACGACACCTTATTCTTTGGGCGCGTAATATTTTCCACTGCAATCTTGAGCCTGTCCAAAGTCTACCCGTAACAAGATAATATTATAGAATAGATTACAGCGGGAATGTAGTGAAATTGGATATGCAAGCGATGAGGTGAGACGTGGTGTCGAGTTGAATTACAAGTAACAATGTTGCCATTTCTCCGTATTTCTCAGCAGAAGTCTGAGAATTCGGGACATAGTATTAGTTGCCCAAAAAACCACGTACGTATGTATTTCTTTGCAATTGACATCTAAATTACATAAACTTACAAATAATGTCATTTTAATCTTAATTTAACATAATATAGTATTTGAGTAAAAATATTGTATAGACAACCTGGGATTTGCTGCCATTAGTCCATTATGTGATTTAACTTTATCTCACGTGACAGATCATTTACGATACACTAATACACCAGAATTAAAACACAGCCCTCTTGATATTACTGAACCATATTTCTTAAAGTGTATTATATTATATTTGTAAATTAAATTTCACGCCTTCCATTGGTTTTTTAATGTTGTAAGCCTAGCTCTGTCTACTCTGCGAACCGTGAATACTCATAATATTAGGTATGTTGTCCAATTCTAAAGTAATCATTAAACATTTAATTAGCCATCAATTACCTGAAAAATGTTTGAATTACAATATTTTTTATTAGCTAAATACTGATTAAAATTAGATTGAGACTTCAGTTTACATCGTTTAGATTATTTTCGTTAAATCAAACCTATTTTGAACGTTATATACGGCTTGAGATATAAATTTATATATTTTAATTTATTTCTAGTCATAGGCCACACTAACTCTCTAACTCATAAAAACAAGCATTGTAATTTGTGTTTGTTCAGTGTTTTTGCAAACACTTGAAAATAAAAAGATTCAATTTAATAACAAGGAAACGTAAACAGCGCTATCTATTTGTGTACATCAAAACTACTTTTCAATTAGATCCGAAAGAAAAAGAAGTAGGTACCTCCTTTTTACAAATTAATAACATGTGTATGACAAGAATGAAATGAAATTTGTCGGTGAAATGATGTAGATCATGAGATAGTAAAAATTAAACTTTCCATTTTTTTAAACATATACATAAAATTAAAGTAAGTATCATTATGTCAAATTATATTTAGCATACAAAATATTATTGAGTCTTTTATTAATGCATGGGTTCGTTGCATTCGTTAGTCCAAGATATTGACCACTTAAAATAATTTAAGAAGAACTATGTATGTAGGTTACCTACATTGTAATTAAGATTAATTTTTCAACATAATTCTTTATTTATGCATTTAGTGAACATTTTTTAAAGGAAACTGGCGGCAGTTCTATACGAGCTCATTCGCTCCATCTCGGGAACATATTTGCAATTTCATTTCCCGTGAGGGCGGGACATAGTTCAAGCGTCTCCTTTGCCTTCTAAAAACTTTATTATCCTCTGCCTGCAAGTTGGGTCTTCCTCAATGACAATTGTGATATAATACATACAACTATAAAAGGATACTGCATCTATGGAAATAATGTATACGAGTCCCATTAAGAGTAATAATAATAATTATGTATGTTCTTGCATACCGTCAAGCTTATTTCCCAAACTTATTATGATATATTATTAATTAATTAAGTTTAGTATTTTAATTACCAAAAACTTATACTCAAACCTATTCATTT
Source organism: Parelbella ahira ahira (assembly GCA_018244795.1). Taxonomy (NCBI): domain Eukaryota; kingdom Metazoa; phylum Arthropoda; class Insecta; order Lepidoptera; family Hesperiidae; genus Parelbella; species Parelbella ahira. Next base: position 1,851 of record DWME01001334.1, read on the forward strand.
GGCGGGAAAAACAAGAAGTCGTAACATCATACTTCGACAGCAACTTGATTTGTTTAAGGCAGAAGCCAATTACAAAAGAGCAAATTAAAATAAACTTCAGCAGACAAAAATAAATGTGTTTTTTTTTCTAATAGAACGAACGACTAGCATGCACTCGTAACACGACGCCCTCATCAGTGTTTATTTTGTGGTCGGGGTGTATGAAACGAATCGGGTTCACGGCGCTTAATATCTTTAGCAAACAAAGAGCAAGTGGAATTAAACATTATAAGTATACTTACCGTTGAAATCCACGCTCAGAAATATTTGCTACATTGAGTTAATTAAATAGAAAAGTTAATACTACATTGAGTCTAAATTGATGATAAGTATACTCGTAAGTATATTATACAGAACTCATGCTAATTCCCAACGGATTTGTTGTCGGTAACTCGTGAAACTTGAGAGTGTACTGTAAGTTTTCCTCTGCCTATCTCTTCGGGAATTACAGGCGTAATTATATGTATTAATGTTTTTAATGTATTCTATAGTATTATTAAGTGTTGCCTAATTAGGTATTTGTGTACATTAACAGCCACAATAGAGAACTGTATATAACATTGTATTGTACTGATGTTTAATGGTATCTACCAATAAATTTTAGATACATTTATGAACCAAAAGACGAACGTATAAATGAATGAATGGCCGAATGATTGACTGAACGAATGAATTAATAATCGGAGAGGTGAAAAAAGAAAATTTATATTTTTAAAATCTATCTTATACCCTTTAATGTTTAAAAAAAGCTTCTTTCCAACAAGCAAAATAAACCTTCAAAACCTACAGAATTCAGTTACAACGTGAAACCATTCAAATTACGCTCATTGAATATTTCATTCGCTTCGATTAAAGCCACATTTCCCAGATTTACATCTGTATTTTTAACCGCAAATCCACTATGCCATCAAAACTGTGGAACGGACTACACGTCCCCTTCATTCACCATTCCGTTCCGAACGAAACAAGTAATTAGTGCAGTTAACAGTGCTGCCAGCTATATTTTCCTAGATCATAGAGTATAGGTTAGTCTTTATTGTGTATACAAAATTGTAATCTATAATATGATGAATAAAATGCTGTTTACGAAACTATATATATTACACACTTTATATTGAAAATAAAAACCTAAACGTAATATAACGTATAATCCCCGATAAGGTAGGCAGGGAAGTGTAGGATACTTTCACTTTTTATTAGTTATCTTTACGTCCCACCATGGAATAGGCGGTGAACCTATTGCCATACACCGAGTACATATCCAGACTCCGAGAAAAATATTTGAAAATAAAATTGTCATGAAAAATTCGGACGTTGAAAAAACGTGAATTTTACTCTCTTTTAACACAATGTAAATTGTACTTGTCTTCTAAACATATTATTATGATAATACTATTCATATTTCTCATTGCATCTGTATTTACCAATACTCACTTATCTTGACCAAAAAGATTAGATACTGGCTGATGGGATTCAGAAGTATTCGAAACCGTGTATACCTATATAGAATGATGAATTTAGAAGAACATCAGGTCTCTAAAGACAAATGCATTTGGTAGTAATCACTTTCTGCCTATCCTTAAGGAATCTGAAGTGACGATATAATAATAATAAAAACTAATACCTATAGCTTTTGATTACACAATTTTAGTTTACATTTACCTATTGGTTTTATTTTTCAATATATCACTCTGAAATCACCAGCCAGCGATATTTCAAAGTCGGTTCGAAGGAATAACTGACCGCTGTGACCCTTTCATACAGAAATTTCCAACGTAAAAAAGAATAGCAGGTAGAAATGAGGAACGGCAACCCCATAGAATCGCTAACGAACATTCATAAACCCGAAAAGGTTTTAAATTCCAGCGTTCTAATAATCCAGTTCGCTCCACATAGTTTTCATTCGGACTCAATTCGAATTTCGAATATACATATAAAAAACGAACGCACTTTGGCGCTATCTGCGAGTTCGGTTCAAAAGAATAATAATTTTAGGTTGAATTTTTCAACGGGCAGCGGCCGGCCGGCGTTCGCATTTTATTGCACACTATTCCGGCGAATAAACGCGAGAGGGGGTGGAATGGGGGCGGTGAGGGGGGTAATGGACCGCTGCGGGATGGCCGCCACCCCCCAGCCGCATTGGCTGCGAATATTCAATATTTTTACTCCTGAATCGAAGCCGGCCGCAGCGAGGCTAACCACTTATTAGTGGTCCGTGATGAATGACTTTTAATCCACAGTTTATAAACCTTTGTGAGAGTAGATAGTAATGAACCCATCTGTTTGGTTATTTATCAACTTTTTCCGGTTATCTCTATTTAATACACACTAAAACTATAAAGACTTTTATCAATATAATTTTTATAGTAAAATTGGCTATAACATACTGGCAGGCGAACAGGGCGAATGTTCTCAGGAAAACAGATTTCTCAAGCGACCCAATTTACAAGCACCGCATTTATATTTATTTTTATAAATTACTAATAATTTCCTGATGCAATACGGAATTTAGGAAAGAATTTTTCGTTCTTTATACGCTCTAAATAAGGTTAATGCCATTTTGAATCTTACTTATATGTATTTAATTTAGTTATTTCTAGTCAAAAAATACTTAGGATTAGCAGATTGTTAATTATTGTACATAATATCCGTATATGCAGCCACACGCAAGCATATGCATGCACACACATACATATATTGTATATATGTATGGGTTTGCTTGTGCGTGCATTGCATATGTGCGTGTGTGCGTGCGCTTTTTTGTGCTGCGTAGATATGTACCTATATCAAAAAGCACAACATACCAATTGACATACCAATAACCCTATCTTGTACAGATATATATACTATATTATTTGATCATAAATATTTCATTTTTAAATTTGTCTCACAGTTAGACGTTATATGAAATTAATGGAAACCTTTTTTCGCCCCTAACCTGTAATCACGCGAGCCTCCGATCGGCGGAGTGTTTGTGTTGGTGGTAATTGCGATCGTTTGGGATGTCGGAGCAATTTCCGACATCTAAACACTATAGGTATCTACCTATAGGGTAAGTTCTATTCATTCCAGGTAGGTTTTATTTATTTCATTTTAGTTCTATTAACCGTAATTTCATGTGCCATACGATTAATATACTTGATTGGACCTTTAATGCGTAAAAGGAAAATACATTATTATATAAAAGAGTTTATCTATTTATTAACAAACATAACATCCAGCCTATATTTCGCCGAAAGCGTAAGAACAGAAACCACCTCACGTTCCAGTGATTAGGGGGTGTGCTTATTATATACCTACCTACTATCTCGGTTAACAAGATTAAAATAAATAAATAAAATAGATATACAACGCGAATGTTGATACATGCAGGTGCCAAGGGTGACCTAGACTCGCTTATCTTGAGCAATTAGGTCAGATACTGGCTGATCGGGCAGTGGAAACTTTTGGAAAATAGTGCGCATGATTGAGAGCAATGTATGTAAGTATATAGAAGACGCACGTTAGGTTCTTAAAAATAATTATTTTAGGTAGTCCGTGCTTCCTGCCTACCCGTTAAGGGTGATGTGGGCACAGGTATATTAATTATAACTACACTGCTACTTATTAAAACAACTCCACATCATGTTATGCTAACGACAGCTCACAAACACAGAGGCCGTCTGGTTTTAAATTTAAAAACTCGCTTACAACTTTTGTTTACGCTTTTTTCAAGGGTTGGAACATCGGCCCGTTCGGTAGCCAACCTGCGTATATTTATAACGGTGTCACAAACTTATTCCTTTGATAAAACTTCGAGAAGTTAGTAAAGCAAAGACGTGCTGTCAAACCTCTTCCACGATTTGAACAACACTCCCCCATTTTCAATATGTATAGGTACACGATTTATATCAAAAGTTATGCTATTTCGATCTTTTCGAGAGCAGTAAATCAAATTGTATATTTATTGACATTGCAATTGTGATGTCTGATCAATACTTATCAAATGATAACTTATTTCGTTATAACTTATTTCTTATTAGTATTTTTAATTTATTTCTTGCATATAACAATGTAAGTATATTTCGACCACCAACGTATTTTGTGATGCTGGGTTTATAGTCCACCACCTATTATTCCATGGGACGTAAACGTAACTGGTAAAACGTGGGAGTGTACTACGCTCCTCTGCCTACCTCTTCAGGGATAACAGGCATGATGTTACGGGTTTATAAAGCTAGCACCTCCACTTAGGGATCCTTCGTTTTGGGCATCGGAACCTAAGGTATTGCAGATGGCAGCACAATCGCCAAAATGGCGGCAAAATGTCAGGACGCTACTGACAATACTTAGATGGTGATAAAGGCATATTATAATTTCTTCCAAAACCGAACTCCTGTATTATTTTCCTACCTAAAAGAATGGGATATATTATTACAGATACGACAATTATAGTAACAGGGTTACCAAAGGATGTAACGCACCTACAACAAAAACAACCTCAACAAATATTTTCGAGCAATAAATCGGCAAGTTGTAAAACTAATCCATTAGTTGTCATTCCTCTCTAATAGATATATAGCTACTGATATCTATCACAAATTTCCTCGGTTAAAGAATAACACTGGAAAATAAGTAGGTACTAATATCGTTTAAAGCTTTAGCATCTTATAGGTATTTATTAAATTAATTTATGTTTTGTTATCTTTTTGTGTATCTATATCTATAACGTTCAATATTTTTATAGATCATTTCTTGTTTAAGAAACTTCGTTGTTATTGTAGAAATAATTAAACAAATGTTAGTACAAACAGTTAACATGGTTGGAGACCATCTCCACGCGCGGCTGTCTGATCCCTTAGTTAGGAGAACTTGTGCTAAACGAATAAATAACATACAGGCGATTGATATTAATTAAAGACATATAAATATAAATAGCTACATAGATACGTTTCATTCAAATATATATATGTAAAATCGAATACGAATAACCCTTCATATACATAAGTGCCAACAGACATTCATAAAGTGAAAATGATTTAAATTTCAGCGGTCTAATAAACCGCTTCGTTCTGTATGGTTTTATCCGGCTCAATTTTCGAGGTCGGCTGTGGATACGAGAAATAAAATGAGTGGTGTCTACCGCTGTCTATCTGTTTGCTTATTTCGAAAGAAGAATAATTTTTGGGTGAGTTTTTTCAGTAAGCAGCGGGGTAGCCTTTGTTTTTTCTCACTCTTCCAACTAAGGCTCGAGGGGCTTTAATGGACTCGTACGGATTGGCCTCCATCTTCTAAGCTTCAGTTATTCAATATCTGCAATATCTATCAATATTTTGATAACTAAGTAGGTATCTACGAATCGCGCTTGCAATCGCTCGACGTACGAGACAGGCAGGCAGTATTTTCAATATAGATATCAGATGTCACCTTTTATCCCCGAACCCGCCTGATCGAAAGTATAAATGCGTCCTAAAAAGGACCATGCATGCCTAAAAAAGCTAAGCTTTAAACAATCCTAGGTTATATGTCCAAAAACACGGATACTGTTAGCGTTTTGGAAACTTCAACACACTCGAACAAAAGCGTTACGTGAATAAAAATAAAAAGTGCCATTATTTTATGTATATCCGCAGCCCTAAAACGAATGAATTTGGCACGATACTCGGCTAACACGTGCGCCCACAGAACTCGGCGCCCAATTTAAAAACTCGCTCAAAAGCACAGTTCTCCGCTCACGTCAAAACTAGGTTGGAAATCAGCCCGCTCGCTAGCAATATCTATCGTTAGCATAAAGTATTCTTCTGGAGAAACTTGGAGAAGTTAACGACTCTTCGACTTACCCACTGCGTCGTGAACAACTCTTCGCTTACAACTTACGCCCGCGCTCAAACTTTTCCTCGCAGCTTTTTTTTAATGGCGCCAATAGACTGAACCGGATATTCATTTTATCCTTACCCATGTTCTCTGGTTCAAGTTCTACCAAATACAACGACTGAATTGTTATAACTACTGTCATCTGTTTTATACAATACATACTTGTTTATTTACAACTTCCCCCTTACATGTAACTTGTCAAATTAGATTGACATTTCGATTTATCATACATGCATATGCGGCGTGACCAGGTCCCTTAACGGGTAGGAAGAGAGTATCAAACGGTTTATCATTTATTTGTAAAATATGGCGGCAAGTGAACATAACTACGCTATAGTACAGTAGAATATATTGGAAAATCCATTTTCAAGTATTGCCTCCTGAAACTCTATTCAACGCTGAATGATTTACAAGGACTGCGCTTTAAACTTCAAAAAGGCGTTCGACCAGTAAATATTCATTTTAAATTCCAACAATGTCACATAATATGTAGGTACCTACTTTCATCCATAGCAGTAAAATGCATTCCATTAAAAGTTAAATTTACTTGCAATGAAATGTAACCATTTTGATATTATACCCGACAATACAGAACACAGTAAAATGTCCGGAATATAAAATCGGAAATTGGAACCTGCAATATTTTCAAAATAAGAACGACATACAAAATTATTTACGAACCATACTTCTACCCTCATAAAAATGTAGATCTCAACTACCAATATTTCAATACAGTGAACGTCCAGTCGATGCTCGCAAATGTGCAGAGTGCTATATAAAAACATATTTATTCCATATTGCCTATGGAATAACAGAAATTGGAATATTTCGATCTAGAGCTCTTAAATGTATAAATTTACGCGGAATGGGAGTTTATGTTATTTTATATCCAGCTTATACCGATGCCCCAGTGCAATATAAGTACATATTATGTAGGTATTTATATTTTGAATATTTTAAATACCAATAACGATATGAAAAACAGAAGTAATATAAAAATAAGACCATAAGAATATTAGGCTGAAACTTAGTAAGATGTGAAAAATATGACGCTAAGTGTATTTTGATGCGTAAATATTGATTACACGACTGTTTATGTGTGATAAGATTACGTAGGTACTCTTCGGGTATTACAGGCGTGATGTTACATCTATTGATAACATTGTTTCATCAATAAGAAATATAATTCATGTAGACTGTAATCATCATTGGTGTAATATTATCTAAAATATCATAGCAAAAAAACTTATAAAGGAGTAATAAACAAATGAGCAGGGAGATAATAGCATTTTGCAATTAGCGAAGAGATAAATTCACTGCCAATGGAGCCCGCTAATGGAGGGCAACAGGGCGCTGTGGGGGAGTACTAAACAGCGGCCAATGAATCCTGAGGCCTCGATTACAATGATTAACAATTTGACTGCCTCGTTGGTCGCGTGGTTGCAAGCGCGACTGCTGATCGAGAGCTCCTGTTTTCGATCGGATATTATTGCGTTTTTCTAACTAGAAATCCTAGAAGTGGCTCGGTGTTTGAATTTGTGCCCGGTGTCGGGAAATAGGCTTACCGCTTATTCTATAGTGGTGCGTAAACGTAACTGATAAAATGTGGGAGTTTACTACACGTCTCTGCCTACCTCTTAGAGAAATACAGGCGTAATTTTACGTTAACAGTTTTTAAATGTATTTGTCAAAACCTAAAAAAGCCCTTTGCCGCCCCAAAGCCTCCGCTTAGCCTCCCCCATATTCAACTGTGATCTGAGATAGGCTGATGTTGATGCCTAATATGCCAACGGGTGGCTGTCCCTGGAGATATCCCAAGAAACTTATTTCAGTATTCCAGTAAAATATCATTTATTGATTTGTATCCTCAGTTACGATTCACAGCAATGAGAATGTTTGCTTTGTATGTCTATTATACAGTCTATATGTCTCTTATATAATTGTACCGAGAAAAATATTAAATGATGTTCTGAGTAAAGCCGTTATGAAATTCACAAATACTAGTACCTAGTAGGTATGATTATGAGGGTTGCCTTAATTTCAGTATTTTACGTCGGCGAGCACCAAGAAATGTAAAGCCTGCGTGGCAGTAGAGGCTAAGACGTAAATTTTACTCCGGAGTACATTCCGACCTCCTAATGTGCTACCTTCTATCTCCAGCGTCTAAAGCCTACTTTATATCATTCCACTTAATTTCCAACTGAAGCCTTCTTAGCTTAGTATTTCCTAAAATCACTTGGACACCTCAAGACGTTCTTCAAGAATTTTAACTTATAGGTATATTATATCGTCACGCCAGATCGAATATGAAGTTGAGAGAGCTCTAACTCCCAAATATTTCCGTGAGTACAGACCCGACATACGGACCTTCATTATCGTATGCCGGTTTCCGAGACTTCAGTCCGTCTACCTATCAGTCAGCATCTGATCTATTTGATCAAGACAAGTCAAGTCTTCGTCTTCCTCGTATTCATTTAATTCTTTAGATATTTTTATTCAAATGTATGTTTGTTTATTTAGATAAATATTCAAAGCATATGATGGACATTTGTTTAAAATCCAATGCGATTCTATTGCTCTTTAAAAAACATCCTTCATTCTCTGACAATATCACACCTAATTATATGTATTATCCGTAATACCCTGACAATATTATACATATATTATCTGTAATAACTCAAAATTGAACTTGGGCACGTTGCGTCCTGGCAGGTACCAATACATAGACAAACCTCAACAGAATGGGAGCGATGCCAAATCGATTATTGGTAACATACAAAGACTGTCCACTTCACGACGCAGATATGATTTATGGGACATACGCGCATGTAAAACATCTTATAGTGAACACCTTGGTACCCATAACACATCTTGGAACAAAGTGTGCCGAGAGCTATGTAGTTATATAGATTGCAGATATTGTCCGAATGTCTTTTACTACTTCTACTAGACCAAGTAGTTGCTAGTGCGATTGCTGCACGTAGTCTGAGCCGGGCAAAATATTACTGGATTTTATTGACTTGGAGCCTGAATTTTTGCCCAGTGTATAGGCAATAAATTTAAATATTATCTCCTATTCCAGGGGACGTATAACATAAGTGTTGAATAGTAGAAGTACTGCATTCCTCTGCCTGCCTCTTTGAAATACAGGCGTGATTTTATGAATATAGATATATATATACTGTGAAGTAGCCATATTCACTCACAACCATGCCACTCGTCCATACTCGTATTCGATTTTCTAGTGCCTTCGCGGTTTCCATAACACGACTTTTGCTCTCGCTGCAAATTATCGTTTTATTTCGTTGGCTCTAGGTTTATTTCGTAGTCGAAATATAGTTACGGTATATAGGATTAATTTATTATATATTAAAACAAGTTATGTTTTGTTAAATGAAAGCGGAGTACCTAATAACGTTTATAAATATAACCTAACACCTATATATGTATGTATATGTCATGTAGATTCTTATACATATATGATTATAACATCCAATCGCCTACATTAAAAGTGGTTTGGGGAAATAAATATTTGATATTATTATAATGTTTATGGATAATGCCAGATTATTATAGTGGGTATATATAGTAGCATAATATTTTAACGAAATACAATAATCTTGTTAAAATAAAACCTCCCGCATTTTCAATGCACTAATATTTACAACAATAGTCGCTTTACAATCCGCATAGCATTTGAATAAATGAGAGAAAATGGGAAAGAATGGGAATAAAAAAGAAATAATAATTTATGCAGCGAGTGCGAGGCACGCTCGGAAAAGTTTTAATAACAGGTGTGGGCACAAAGGACAGGCGCGGTCTGTACCTACGTCACGGTTGCCACACACCTGTGCCTCGCCGCGGATACGAATATACGCCGAGGCCGGCAGTTGCCGGATGCGAGGCACAAATTTAACCAATTTGTTACCTAACAATAATCCGGCCGTGCAGTTACAGGGTGGCATCTTGTCACCAATTTCAATTTACCAAATACAATATTCATTTATACTGACATTAATCTTACTTATTGGTGGGAAACTTATTAAATAATATGTAACAAATATTTTTTCTTTTACTTTAATTAATTTTTTAATTTATCGATTTTATGCTTTCTCACACAACACTGGATAGATACCTATATATGGAATTCGGTACTTGTGCGGTGCTTGTACCAGTGCCCACCCAATTAGTGATCTGGTCAGGTTGATAATGTTGTCATGGTAATGATAATAATTTATCTTTAGAAAGTGTTATTTTGCAACAATTTTGTGCATAGCTGTAGAAATAGATGCAAAGGATTTTTTGTCGTTTAACCACACCTTGAAAATGGGTAATGCGGTGAATATACGCTCTCTATACTGACACATTCTATAGTCTTTAGAAATGTCTTCAACGGACCCTTATAGGTACAAAGGACTTCTTACGGACGATTATCTAAAGACAATAATTATATTAAATGTAATGTGATTGTATTCGTCATCAACCTCATTAACACTTGTATCGTTTCGCTGTTGGACAAGGATCCCACAGAACGAGAAAGGCTAGCTGGAGCATAGTTTGCCACGCTGACCAAATACGGTTGGAACATAAAAAGATTGTATTATTTAAGTGTTATTATTATACATTTAAAGAAGAATAACAGAAAAAAGTGTGCAAACAAATAAGCCAACAACGGCAATGGTAATGTCGCCGGTTTTTCGCGAGGTCGGGGAATGAGAAAGCGTTTAATAATGAGGCCGCCTATAAACGCGGCAATTTCTTTTTATTTCGCTCCCCCGACCTATCTTTGTCTCGACCATTGTGTTTATATTAAGCTTGTGCCACTCTTTTTGACAAAAACTCTGCATCATTTTGGTTTGTTTGTTCTTTCTCTCCACATTTGTGAAAGTAAGTAGGTAGGTAAAATAAACATTTTACATTTCATAATAAGTATTCTGTTCTTTTATCAGATTTGTAAATGTCTGTATCTGTATATCACGACTACAACAAAATACTTTTATTTCTTTTAATTTACCGATTTTTTTACAAATTAAACCAGCAGTGATTGGCCAGTACCACTGGAAAGTGATACTGGCCAATTATTGGTGAGCTTAAAAAAATACCGTTAAATATGACGACATTCGATGTTTAAATTTCCCTGAGCTTTAAAGCTTAATGGATGTATTGCCTTGCATTAAAAAGTGTAATTGCAATGACTATCAATTCTGATCATTTTCAATACTACATGTACGGTCTTTTAGTCTAACTCTATTGTACTACATAATAATAGAATAGACCAAATAATATTTCGTAACATCCACGTAGAAGATTTAGAAGTGACCGCTAACCAGAGTGTCAAGTAGACAACATATCAAAATATTTTTACCCTGTTCTCAAAATATCTCACAATATTAATATTGAACATTTTTTTGTAATTGATATTATTGAAATGACTTAGAAGGTAAGAATTAAAATGTATAAAAAATATGTATTTATTGTCATTTTGCGCAACTGCCGAACGAGAGGCCAGGTGGGCCATATTCACTCATTTAATACGTACAATAATAACTTTATCTCAAAATATACCTAATATTTAATTTTACATTACATTCTTCTCGTCGTAATTTATTTAATTTCTTATTCATTAATCGTTTCATAAGTTTCCTGATTGGGAAACAGGAACTGTTATTGTGAAGCGATTCTACTAATATTATGGTCAATATTTTATTAACAAGTATCGATAACTTTTTGAATTTCATACCCTCTGTCTATCTCAGCTATTACTTACATAAAGCTGAAGAAAGCACTATTTTTAAAGAACATAATTTCCGCCTCCATTTTATACATTGAACCTCATGGTCCAAAAAAGCCAGTTTTTATATAGACAGCACAGAAACACAAGTGGCCATATTCACTCATTTAATCATCTTAAATTTATTTACACAATCTTAAACCTACACTTAGAATAGTTATATTTACAATATTCAGTTCATGATCATTTCACTGCTCCCCAGCTATAGAGGGAAGAAAATTTATCATTTTCCATAGACATCTCTTCGCATTTTTAATGTCCACAAAAATGCTTCTGTTACAAATCAACTCAACACTAGTTTTACAAAAGCGGGTTCATACCGTCAATCATTATGTATTTTCAAAGGGTCTGTGAACTGAGCAGTCAATATGTAGAACAGTGCTGGAGCTGGCACCAGAGACAAGTACCACAAGTCCTTGAAACCAGTTAGAGATATTATTCCATAAGCATGTACCAGCCAATGGCCCACCAGAATTATGAGGTTCCTCATATCAGTTACAGACGATGTCAGCAATGCCGGTGCTGATTGGTCAATTTTGACAGAGAAATGAGAAGCAGATGTCATCATTGATATTATTATAATTATGTATGGGAAAGAACAATCTGGAACAATAAATGATATATTTCGATTATATTATTAATAATAATAATAGCATAACACAACAGTTCGTCTTTTCTATTATATTCTTCTTTCCAGTTAAATCAAGAAATAAATTAATAAGCTTTACAATAATAGTTGCAATAAATTCCACTTAGATGGATCTTAATTTTGATAGAAAACGGTTTTTATAAATTTTCAACTTTATCAAGGCTATGCAACACACTTTGGAAACCAAAGCTTAGTCATCATCAAACATGATGGGCGTCCTGAACAGGCTTAGACAGTACCTCCCTGAGGGCCAGCTACTGATGTGTTACAAAGCATAGATATAACCACATATAGAGTACATGAAATAATCTCTCATTCCACACTGACATCATATCTGTTCACATGTCCATAGATGACCATGGCAAATTAACATATGATGGCATGACTGTTTTTCGGCTTGTTTTAATTTACACTTTAAATAGAATCATTACTATAAACAAATCACAATAACATCAATACACTTACAAATCAGCCCAGCGGCAACAGTATGTGTGAGCACCAATATGGGGTAGAAATACAATGCACAGTATATTGGTTTCTTGCAGGAGCCATAACCATTCCACACTTGTAGCCAGGGTCTCACGGTAATTGTCAACAGCAAGCTAAATGCGTAGATCAGTAGTATTATTGTATACCTGAAAAATATTATGAAAAATATTAATAAATTTTTTTTTATTTGAAACAATTATTGTAACTTTGAATGACATTCTTAATATTTTTCGCTTAGATTTTCTAGTAGAAATTTCGAGTAGTAGATTGGAGTCAGAATCTGTGTCCAGTGTATGGCAATTAGCTCACAAAATACTTTATGGTAGGATATAAATGGAAATGGTGAAGCAAGGATGTATACTATTCTCCTCTGCTTTTGGACATTAGAGTCATGAGTATTTCTTTTTCTAGATTAAACAGTCTACTACATTGGCAATACCAGGAATCCTCTTACTTTTTAAACCAATAACAAACTTAATTTTGAGTCAATTGCAAGACACTTACAATGGATAAACAGCCTCCTGAGTACAATGCAATGTTTCCCTATAATCTGGCTGTGGGTTGTGGAGCAAAGTATACCAGTCCGATAGTGCCTTGGGTGAGCAGACATAAAGGGCTAGAGAACCAGTCGGTGGTAGCACCAGCAGAGCTGCTATCGTTCCTGTTGCTATCTCAAAGAATGCACAAATGTGCTGCAACAGTGTTCTTCTGCTGCTGTAAAAAAGAACACAACACATTTAATATTCAACTTCAAAATATTCAACTAGAAATTTTATGTATTCGTAGACCCACAGAACTGTGAGTGCAGACTGACAATGGAAGAGAAGTTTACCAGAACCTATGCTAACAGTTATAATGTGAAGTTCAATTTATTTACTAACACATGATTGCTTTACACAATTGATGAATTTAACACCTTTAATTATATTGTACTGGTTAATCCAAGATGAAACTGAACTATTCATATTATTGGCATAAAATGAACTAATAACAAAATCAAATAAACCCATTACTTAAAATTATAGTCTATAAGACTTGAAATGTCAAAAACAAATACAAGATGTACGCAGGAAAATTAAAGGAAGAAAAAAGATCTTTTTAATGTCTCTAGAATCATTTTCTATTATTGGCCTAGATCCATACAGCTGTTCCTTGTATTAGGAACAATCTGGGAAGTACCAGTCAGGCGTGAAATTAAACAAGAAAAGGATGCATGTGAATAATAAAAATTATTTGAATTAATGAAAATCCAGTAAAATAGTTTAGTATAGTATGTCGAAGACTTACCCACTTCCAAGTGCGATCATGTCAATGAAAAACCAATGCAAAACCAGTGGTAAAAGAACCATGAATCCTAAATACTGCCAATCATACAGAGTTGGGACTTCAGTACATGGCATGCAATAACTGGTTTCATTCGTACGAAAACCACGAGGACAAGCTCCACAATCACTCCACACACCATTCTCCAACTCTGTCCGGCCACAGTATAATCCTGGACATGTCTTTATTATGGACATCTTAGCTGATACAGCCAATTTTACGGCAGATACGGCTTGATGTTTATCTCGCAAGTAATGCGAGTAATTACGTACGGAATAATTTTGTTATTGAAAGGAATAATAACTTTTCAATGAAAATAGTAAACTTGCAAATTTTTAATGTAAAAATGACTAATTAAATCAGTAAATAGATATCTGAAATATATTTTTGAGCTACTCAAAATATCAAACTAACATTTTACTTGACACTGACAGGTTAATTATTTTTAAAACAAATTTAACCACTAGCTCTTTTCTTCAGCCACTAAATGAAAAATTACAATTGAGAAATATTTCATGCCAGATTCATAGTTCATAACCAGAAAGTGATTGGCCCTAGATTCTGTAAGTTTAATTGTAACTGTAGGTACACTTTTTTATGGCGCCAATAGTTTTGAAAAATGTTCAAACATGTCACTATTTCACGGTTTTGACACGTATTAAGCATACTTTTTCTACATAAGCCTCAACAGCAGTAGTCAGCAAGTAATATAACCCAGATTACGAGTACAAGTACTGGTTCAAATCTACTTAATAGAAGAATGTTTAGACCATATGAATAAATGTACTAATAAGACATAAATCAAAATAGTCTTCCCTGTAGTAGAGTACAGATTTGCACCTTCGCCTTATAAGTAAATATTTTCTTATTTTTAATTAATCGACGGTTAGATAATTATTAACACATTACTAAAAAATAAACAGGATTTAAATAATAACAAACCGTATGTACAAAATTTTTATTAAACATTAGGTAATAAATTACAACTTGTTAAATATTCTCACACATTAAGTGTCTTGATAAGGAAATATGTATTTTATGTTTATAAAGGAAACTAATGCAAACTTGTAAATATTTACTATTTTTACTTTCTACAATGCTTTAAATTTCCCTCCTTTTTCTTGTTTCTTTATGAATCGTGCTCTTAGACGTTTAACAATACATTGCAAAATGTAATAGGTAACCATCAACATAATTGTTACTATTATCAGCAAGAAACTTATAATATCCAGCATGTAGTACTTAATGAGAGAAATGCCGACTGCTGGAGCTCGTAGATGTCGTGCTCCTCCATTACGAATGACATACTCCGTCCACCAAACTGCACTTTCTGGACCAGATAACATAGGTTCTTCAACCATACTCTTCAACTTAGAAATTGCTTTTTTGTAACTGAAAAAAAGTATTTCTTTTTATATAGAGTAACGCGAAAATATTTATATCTAAACATCATTCTATCAACTGATTGAAAATATTGTTAGATCCAATAAATCTATTAAGTACCTTGCATTTTGTGCAACTGTCGTCAAAACAGATTTAACAGTATCTTTCTCTAAATAGTACAAATCTAATATTTCTCCAGCGCCGTGTTTAGTGATTTCTCCCATAAATGGTCTTCTGGATCTAATTATTGGAAGACCGACTATTGGCACTTCGTAAAATAAGGCTTCTTCGAGAGAACGGGAGCCCCCATGGGTGATAAATGCTTTTACATTTGGATGAGCTGTAACATAGATAAAACTCTTTGTCAAAATACCTATCTGTGAAAATTTAACGATACCTTTACATGTTGTAGACGAATAAAACTGTCGTTTGAATTAACATAAAAATTAAAAAATCATTAATATTAAATAATGTAATATTTAAGATGTATATTTGATATTCATGGGATATTAAATATCAAATATACCTACAACTTAAGAAATATCAAAGAATTCATAAAATACAATAATATATACCATTATCAAAAATTGTGTTGCCCACACTACAATTGAAATATGATACAAGGTTAAAACACCAAGAAATTCCTACAAAAGTTGTTTGATCATATTTATGTATTTAAGCGATTACCTAATATCTCCTGCTGCGGGAACCAACCCTGGGTATACACATTTTCAGACACATTAATCATAGTAGTGTTGCCAATCTTCCACAGCACGGTGAATGGGAGTTCACGGAACGCGTTGGACAAAACTTGCAGCACATGTGGCGACAAATGTTCGGACTCTTGTATTGCCCCCAAACTAAAGTATATTGCACCATTTGAGGCAGAATCTAACAATCCTCTTAGGTTCTGTAACAAATATATTTTACTAAAACACTATATTGTACTTCAACATCATAATTATCATCAGCATTTCCCGGTCTACTGCTGATTGGTCTCCCTTTATTAGCGTCATTGCACTGACTTCGTTTTAAAATGTTTTGCATGGAATAAAAATTACTTCCAGAACAAAACATAATATATTTATATCTTACACACATACATACAATATTTTTTTAATCTTACCTCAGGCACCTGAAACCCTGCCTTAATGTGCATTCGGTCGACATAAGCAATAGCTGGAACAGATGGCCTGTTCCCAATCAAAGCCGGATTACTGGCAATAAATAACATATCTATGTTATTCTCGACTTCCTGTAGATCTGACTTAAATTTGAAAATTTTCTTGGCAACTGCTTCACAAGCGGGCAAATAATTATTATAATGCTCATATCTGGTCTGCAGATAACGATTGATCTCCACTAATTTCTGCCAGCCACTGGTGTTTCCATAGTTAAGAGTGTTAATATCTGGGTATAAAATAGGGTGAACCGACGTGCCCTTGGATTCATAATGATGTATCTTACCACTAGACGTTGTTATAGAAATATGAGGTGCTTGATACTTCTCAGCAACAGGGTATAGAACAGGCACATCAGCTTCTGTGATTACCAGGTCGAATTTAACATTTGGATTTATCAACAAAGCTGTCATTTGTTGCGATTTAAGTTGGGCTGACGCTAATTTAATCGACAGTTCATTTAAAGCCCGCATGCGTGGATAATAGTCATCGATATTTGTAATTAACTTTCTGTATTCCTCCCAAAATGGCAAAGACTCTTCCGCAACACTCAATTCTATTATTCTTTCAAGTTCTGGATATTGAAAGTGACCTGGATAGGCAGTCATTACGACAACTGAGTGACCTCTTTGAGCGAGAAGTGATACAAATCCTCTGAACACCAAATGATCGGAGAATGATAATGATGAAAACACAGCCAGTATCGATGCACTTTCGACTGCAACACACAATAATAAAATGGGCAGCACAAAACAAACCACGTTACGCCCCATTATTTAAATTTTAATCTTAGTCTAAACGTGACTAACTCTACCGACGCGATGGTGAAAAAGACCAACTTCCATTGAATTCAGCAGGGCCTAGAACAACTGTGTAAATATTACAACAACTTTTGTAAGGCTTTAGATTCGACGACAAGGTCATGTTATAAAGCATTTACTTTATAATGATAATAATAATTACGGTCCTCTCTACCTATTATACTTATTCTAATATTTAACCCAATTTTTTGCATATTTTTGTTTGTTTATATTTTGTTTCAATTATTGTATTTCAAAAATTTTTATACCTGTCCGTACCTTTATGCCTGTCTATACTAGCCTTTTTTTTTCATTAAATAGCGCAATAATTTATAATTCGTCAAATTGTGATCTGATCATTTTTATCGTACGAATATTATCATTGTAGCTAGTAGCTACAAGAGGTTTTTAAAAAACTAAACACTGCGTTGCTTAGTAACTCACCTGTACACAATACTTCAATACTGAGCCAAAGAATCAAAGTTTAATGTGTGAAATCACCTAACAATTTTTCCTACTCTATCTTATGATTGTCTTGAGGTAGATATGGACAGCAATGTTTCCAATTACTCAGTGGTTGGGCGAATAGGGGAAGGAGCTCATGGACTGGTGTTCAAAGCGCGACATCAACCTACTGGCCGTGAGGTGGCCCTGAAGAAAATACTTATCAAAAACATTGAGGATGGAATTCCCATAAATGTTATGAGGGAAATCAAAGCATTGCAATTGTTACGTTGCAAATATGTTAGTATCCAAATACTTAACTATTTATTTGAATAGACCCATAATCCTCGAGAGCTATTTTTTGTAGTAGTACCGGCCTCAATTACACGACTGGTTAGATAGATAGTAGATACTAGTTCGCACTAGGTCGTTGGCGATCCGGTTATTATAGTATTTCCAGCAGTTTCGTTGGAGGCAACGTTGTTATATTATTTCGAAAGAAAATAAAAAAAGGAAAAAAAATATTTTATAATTATATTTCGTATGTACATAATTGAAGTTGGTTTCTTCTCGATCTTTCAGATAATCAAACTCTACGACATGTTTCCCCGTGGCTTAAGTTTAGTACTAGTTCTGGAGTACATGTGTTCGGGTTTATGGGATATGCTTCACCATAACCAGCAGGAGCTCACACTGCCAAGAGTCAAGACCTACGCTCAGATGCTGCTGAAAGGAACGCGTTACATGCACGCACATTATGTTATGCACAGGGTAATACGAAGCAAATTTAATAGCATCTGTACATTTAAGCATAAGTATATTTTTATTTTTTAATTTATGATACTTTTAGTATTATGGGCCCTTGCGCTCATACTATCATACTTAGAATATGTGTCTTAAATAATTGGTGGGGTCCTTGGAAACGTCGACATCTGCGTTGAACCAAATTGCTCCAGTGAAGCGAAATGAGGAAACAAACTAGGTGCCTTAAGAACCCAATGTTCTAGAAAATTCCTGGAATATAGGTATCTGCATATACATTTCTGGAGCAGTTAGTAGGTACCTATTACCATAATCTGAGGTGAAGCTAAGGGGCTATAACAATAAAATTTCTTTAGGAGTTATTATTTATAATTAATATGAGTCAAATTTTCAGCCATGTTGGTCCCCACATTGTTAATATACCTAATATTTTAGGCAGTTCCATCCCAAACGAAATTCTCTGATATCGATTTTCAAAGTGTGCAACTATATCCAATATGTTAATATAAAAAAAGTTTATATAAACTTGCAGGATTTAAAGCCGGCAAATCTTTTGATTAATCACGAAGGAATACTGAAAATAGCAGACTTGGGTCTTGCGCGGCTTTACTGGCCTGACGGCGGTCGACCTTATTCACATCAAGTCGCCACACGGTAAGAAACTCTGCATTAATTTACATTAAAATCAGTTTCAGGGAATATTTTTACGTTTAAAGATCGAGTTACTCATGTTTTTTCGGCATTGCCCAACTAGTTTTGGACTTTTCCATTGTCGCTGTGATAAGCGGAAGCTTATAAAAAAGAATCTCGGATAGCTCTAAAACCCGTCGAACTATCTCAAAAAAAATATGATTTTCGCCAGTTCATAAATGAATCGAGTATACAATATTCACGAAACAATTAACAGTAAAATATTACTTGTTCTATAGTTGGTATCGTGCTCCAGAACTGTTGTATGGTGCAAGATACTATACGGAGAAGGTGGACTTATGGTCTGTGGGCTGCATTATAGCCGAAATGATTACCAGGCAACCGCTATTTGCTGTGAGTGCCCATTTGTTTGTTTTATTTTTCTCAAGACAATAAGATAATAGATATCACTAGATTCATTTAAACTTACGTTACATTTTTGTTTACGATCGTCTACATTATCAATTGTCCATAACTTTTGCTTTTTCAGTGTTGTTTATAAATCCCCATAATCATTATATCTACCTGTTTCAATACCTTGCTTAGGGCTTTCGTAATGAGCTCGTTCACGCCCTATCTTCAGCTTGCTGCGTCCAGCTCGTAATTTTTTTATAATAATGTTAAACGAATTTTTTTTTATTTTATATTGATTAAATCGTAGGTCAAATCACTCCAAGCCCGACTGCCGATCGGGAGGTCCTGGGTTCAAATCCCGGGTTGGGTACTATTAAATTTTTCTAATTTAGAATTTCTAGTAGTGACTCGGAGTCTGGATTTGTGCCCGGTGTATGGTAATAGGCTCACCACCTTCCATGGGACTTAAACGTAACTGTTGAAACGTGGAAGTGTAGGTACTATACCTACTCCTCTGTCTGACCTTTCGGGGATTACAAGCGTGAAGTTACGTTAAAATAAATTTTGATTTAATAATTGTCTTCCCACTTTTTAACCTCAAATGTGTTTTATTTCAAAGGGTGAATCCGATATAGAACAGCTGGCTATAGTCTTACAACATCTGGGCACACCAACCGAAGAAAGCTGGCCAGGTCACTCTGAGCTGCCAGACTACCATAAGATTACATTCCCCGAGTCTCCGCCCAGGCCCTGGTCTGATCGCTTACCTGGAGTAGAGCCAGACGCTCTCCACCTAATCAAATCTTTCATTCTCTACGATGCTTCTAAGAGGATACCGGCTAAAGAGGTATATTTTCCTATAATTTATTACTAAAAACATTGTCAGCATATGAAAACTAAGGCTATTACAAAACAACAAACCCAAATTACCAACCAAAAAACCGACAACAAATACTAGTAGGTATTTAAAAAAAATAAAATAACTGCTTTTATTAAAATCATCGACTAATTATTATTATTATTGATCAGAATGCAAAAACTAACAATTCACAGGCACTAAGACATCCGTGGTTCCAATCCAGACCCACCCCGGCAGCATTAGAAGACATGCCAAAACCCAAGTCCAACAAAACAAAATGAGAAAAAAACACAATATGTTAAAATGTATTTAATTTTATTTCCTCAAACTATTTATAGACATAATTACAGTTGTACTTTTTATTGTATGTACATTTGAGCCAAAATATTAACTTATAAACGTAACAAATATACAGTGATGATATCTTAGGTATTACTGTGTAAGGTAGGTTGCTATATTACACTTGCGAAACAATTAAAACGACAGTATTATTGCATATCGAAACATAAACTATATTCTCGTAACAGTATATTAATTATGTCCTAAATAAATTAATCGATTCAATTGGAAAATGCAGATTCAAATTAAATTATAGGAGATCAAAGTCAAAATCGCGCATTATAAAGAAATTATAGGAAAAACATACGAATAATCTTCATATTTCCCTCTCTATCTAGCTATCCTAATATTCATACATCTATGACGTAATAAAATATTTTGTTATTATAAATTAACTAAACGACAATACAGGCACGACACTTACAGGCTGGAGGGGAAAAAAAAAAAATTTTTTTAACTGGTAATTATCTACTTATAATATTTGTAAATTTTTTTCTCTCCAGCCAATAAAAGGTCAACTTAAAATTAATAGTAAAGTATGATGACACAGTGTAGTATTTACTAAAATGGATGTGAAAGAGACAACTGCTTGGACATCTCGCTCCAAACCAATATTCATCGATCACGGGAGTGATGAAACGAGCAAGGAGTCTGTCAATGGACATTTTTTTTTCAATCTCTAAAATGTAGAACTAAAGGCAACACTTATACAAGACTGTCACTTCGTCACGATTCTTATGATTTCTCTATTAAATTTTGTTGCAGAAAAAACCAAAGAATATTTTAAAGATAAATTGCCTAGCTAATACAAAAATCCATCGTAAGAATCGGGCATTGTGCTATATACATATTAAAATAGACCACAGCCGTAGTTACAACTAGGAGGGTGGATAAACATTTAATGTTGCAACCCATTGGCTATGTCCTTTGACCTACTTATGTACCTATATACACATATAACACGCAGAAATCATCTCGCCACTTGCGAGGTATAGGCTTCCTCTCCCCACCCACTCACCTCTTCGTCCTCCACACGGCAGTACCTAAAGTAACTTTGCTATCGTTATACGAGTGTAAGATATTTTCCTAATAAAATGGATAAAATTAAACAAATAGTTTTTATGCATGTCATAGCGAGGTATCTAGTTAACTTCTGCGAGTTATACGTAGTTTGACACATGTTTGTGCAAGTGTAAGGTCTAAGAGTTGAGCCAAACCTTAACTTATCTAGTCTATGGAGCAGGAAGGATTGTCGATTTTTGATCGTGGTAATTTAACTACTTAACTACCAATTAAGAATTGTTGCCGTTTCATTGAAAATAAAATATATGTATTGTGTCTGTAATGAACAAAATTATATATCGAAAACAAAAGAACGATATTGATCCGTTCAGTTATCAAATGAACGAATGATTACAGTCGGTCTTCGATGCTTTTGCGATCGGAAGCAAGAGTGAAATAAAACTATGACACAAAAACAAAGCACCGAAACATGCAAAAATACAGCAATAAATGAAATTCTAATCCATCATCCACAATAATTATATTTATATATCATACATTTCATTCCCATAAAATCCTATCCCCCGTGCATATTGAAGCATCCATAAATGAATGGAATAGAAGTTATTTATAATATTAAACTACTGGTAGTGCTAGGGTGTCAGGTACTGTGGCTGTTACCCGAACAAAATTACTGTTAGTTTCCTCACAATAATATTATACATATAACGCTTTGTGTTATACGATATCAAATATTCATTGTCACACAAAGCAATACGAACATTTTATACATTATAATACGCGCGCGATAACTTGACATCTGCGTGCTAAAGCTATATATACACGTGTAGTGTTTCGAGGGTTAAATTTCGCAATATTTGAATTTATAGTTACACATTTATAGTTGCTAACAATATTTTAACGTATTAAAAAAATCTGATGAGAGGTTCTTTCCGCACTGTACAGACGCCACTGTGACGTCACCACACAGGCGTCAAGTTAGCACTCACGGGTTATATTTTATACTAACGTTTCATCAAATCCAGCACATTTATGTAATGTTAACATCCATACATATTACTGTTATATTAGTTACACACGAACCTGACAGACAGAGTAACATTTATATACTTTTTAATTACATTTAATTCTAATACAATTACCAGGTCGTCGTTTACCTAAAATTAGATAATTTTATCCTATACACCGCGGGAAACATCTTAAACCAAATGTATATTTACAGATCGGTAATAATATACAAAAATATTGTAATATCGTCATCTTACATACGGAAGCACAATATATTTACATTAACACCTATTTTAATTTAAATTTACATTGAAAACTATTTTATTTAGGACCGTGGTGATATAATAATATATTATTAAAGGATTTCCACTAATTCCGCCACCTGTATACTGATGTAAATAAATATGTTAAAACACATAAGCTTATAATAAAGCTTCATGCTTAGTAAAATTAGACAACATGTACATAAAATATTAAATGCTAACTCAGACGACCTGAAAAAACTGTGGAATAGTTTCTTTCAAAAACCTAGTTTCCGAAAACCCAGGACCTGGTGGAGTGGCGTCGATTAGGGGAGGCATATGTTCAAAA
>DWME01001335.1:0-25419 GCA_018244795.1 Parelbella ahira ahira
CTCGCGTGAGTACCGCCACCCGCCACCCGCCACCCGCGCCCCGCCCCCGCGACACACGGACACCCCACTGACGGCGCCGCGCCCGCACTGTCCGCAGGCAGCAGACGCGCGGCCCGTTCCCGCCGCGGCTGCGGCGCGCGCCCGCCGACCTGTCGAGCGGGCCCGACACGGACGACGAGTGAGCCCGCCGCCGACCACCCGTTAGATATGCTAGATGAAAACCAAACGAGCGATCGCAACAACTCTATTAGACGATTTATAAAACTTATACAGGAATCTTTGTCTATAGTATTGGCGAGCATTGTGTAGATAAAATTGTTTTGGAATTAATTTCGATTCTTGATGTATATTAGCATGATATCGGTCAAATTACTAAACCATGAGGGTGAAATGTATTTTTTATTTGAAATCCTAGCGTCGTTTCCGATCATTTGTCTATCGTAAGGTATTTTGTGCTTAATTTGTTTCTATGAGTAGTGTGAGAACTATAGAGTTTAGCTTTATTTTTAAATCAGTTGTTTAATTTTTGTTAACTGTATTTTGAACATACGCCGTAAATATATATTTTTGAACAAAATTAATATTGCATTGTATTTTATATTTTCGGTGAGAGATGTTCACGATAGGAACTTCGGTTTCATCATTTTTGTTCAAATAATAAAGTGTAGATGTTCTGCTCTCAGCTTGCAATATAACAGTAATCGATTTTTTAAGGTTGATTTAAGTAACGTCACGATTTCCCCGATGTCTGCTGCATTTGAAGAACATTTGCAATAACCTGAATAGTTGTAGTTTTATAAAGTTTGTGTGTAATGTTTAAACGACAAGACGAGAGAAAAATTATAGGAAATTCTTGTTTTAAATTCTTGTCAACTAACAAACATGTATACGCCGACTGTTTAGACAATACCATTTCGAATTGAAAGTCAGCTAAAGCGGCGCGATATTATTATTTTGAATAACATAAAGAAATGTAAAGAGCTGTGGAGGAAAATAAATATGTACATTTGAAGCTGTGGTTATATTCAGCTTTCAAGTTAACAATACTAAGGAAATATCTAATAATTTCGATGTAATTAATTCGCAATATAAAGTCGAGATAATTGTTATTCGCCCGCCGGATGTGATCACTGCACTGACTGCTGTAATCTGGGCAGTTGGCGAGCCTCGTCTCAATATAGAGATGTTATAATAAATGTCCAATATTCGATGAAATATCGTAATTAAATAAACATTAATCGAACATGTGAAACTCCCTAACAGTTGACGATCTTCTTTACATTTTACTTTACATGAAAATAGCCCTTGAGTACAATAAAATGTACGGTACTATTTCCATGAAGGCAAACACTATCAGTGAGTAACTGAAAAAGAGTTATATTTAACGAGTTATAAACAGCAAAGGAAAGGAAGGATTTGATTTTTCTTGATGTCATTCTATTAGACGTTAGACCATATGCATAGGCTATGAATAGTGATCCACAGACCGCTTACCACAGTCGTAACATGAAAATTTCATGTAAACTTCGCTTCAATTTAATAACATGTACCTAGATATGTAGGCAATAATGCAGACGAAAGTCGATGAATCGAATTGTGATTTGATTGATGAATCGAGTTGTCACCGTTGGGTGTGTCCGCACGTGTACACGTGTCTGCTGTACTGCTCAATAAGAAGTGTGCGACGCAAAATAAGGCGACAAATTTCCGCGATATCAAAATATACAGTTTGCTCACGAACGAAATCTACGGACGCGTCCGCGACCGCCGTCGCTCTCTGATGTTCGTGCACTTGTTTCGGATCCAAAATTCATAAGTGAAAAAACAAAAAAGTATAAAGTATAAGAGTGTATACAAATAAATATTTTACGACACTGTACAGAGAGTATAAGGTTCTAATATTTATTATATTTTCGGTTGTATATGTAAATAGAAAGAAGTTTGTTCGCGAAGTATTACTCCATAGAACGTATAGATAAATGCTATGGTTAGTGCATGAAGATTGGTATCGGCTCAAACGACCGTCGGACGCGACGCGCGCGCAACACTTCGCGACTGAGGCGGTGTCCGGAAGACAGCTACATCGATATCACTAACTTACATTACGTAGTCTAAAATGTCTGTTGCTAATATTGTAGATTTAATTTCACTGCGCTAGCTTTATTATGCATAGTTATATTAATATACTGCAAAGTTAATACATTTGTCTACTGGACACCGCGATGTCAAGGAGCCGTACAATGTTTCTTTTATTTTACCTTGAAAATAGCGTTTTCATTAATTTTTTGTTAACAAATGAAGAACTTTGTTGAAAATAGTACGTTTAAAATGGTAGCTAATACGGTTTCAAGATATTTTTGTATAAGAAGTTCTAGTGTTCCGTGAAACTAAAATGTAACCCTTTCCATAGAAACACGTCAGAGCTGAATTAACTTTTTGTTAAGAAAATACGTACAATTTAATTTTAAATTATGTACCTACATTACCTACAAATTTTAATCAATAAAGCACTTATTTTATGAAGCGTTTATTGTTTTTTATTGCATTTCCTAATTAGAACATTTAGAACTGTAAAAAAAAAACTATTAAGATGGAGTTGTGTAGTGATATCTTAAAATTCAGGTCTCCCTATTCCAGGGGTCTTGGGTTCAACTTTGGTGCGTATAATTTTTCAAAATGAATTTTAAAGATCAAATACCAATCGTAACAAAAATTGGAAACATTGTTAGGAAAATTATGGGAAGTCTGTCAACAACTATGATAAACTGTGACCTTAAACTCTCATTTCGAGAGAAAAGCCGTGTACAATAGTGGAACAATAAAAAGGTTGATGATGATATTGTTGGTAACAAAGAAATTTTATTATTACTATTCTACCATGTTAGGTCCCTAACAGAGTAGGCAAAAAAGTGTACCAAATATCCTTACATACCTGAGATGCTTCTTCGTGCGTCGTAACTTTTATACACACGCGCCCAGTTCCGAAACAATGATCTTGTTTCTGATGTACCTACTAAATTAATAAGAAATTTCTCAAAAATGCTGTTATGGTTAAGGAACGAATAGATTTAATGTTCTGTTGTAACAACAGGTGAAGGTCATCATGAGAGTGCTGCAACATCGCTCGTAATGCATCCTTCATGCCTTCAGCTGAAATTAGGGACAAATATTATACATGCTTTTATACTAATGACAAGTGTATCTAACAAATTCGAGACTGTGTAACAGAAGCATGATGAACAAACAATTATAAGCGAGAGGGCAATCATATTTCTTCCTTTTCACAAATAAAGTATGACTATCGATTGTAGTTCCACGGTAAAATAGCAAGGCTTATAGACTTCTACCGTACACCGATTGTATTCATTCATAGCAGCTCCCTTCATTTTCATTACATTAATGTATAATTGGCGAAAAAAAACGTTAGTTGTTTCAAACTTACGTCATGACAAAACTTAGTCGTAATAAAAATTATTTAACTTACTAGACACAAAATGAGATTGTATTAATATCGCAAACAGTTATTGGAAAATCGGTAGGTATTATAAATAAATAGATATTATTAAAATTTCATTTTATCTCATTTTTGTGATTTATTTGCTTTTTTAAAGTTTTGTGTGGTCTTGTTGACGTAGATATAATTTATCTAATGATAAATATTCACAGTATATATATATTTGTTTTATTTTTATGCATATGGTTTTTAGAAAAAACTGGACTGGTACTTCTGTTCCATTCTGCGTTTACGTATTCCAAGCGTAAAAGGACAAAATGTACTCTTAGCGCATGAACAGACTTCACACATGACTGGTTTTGCAGTTACATAGGAACACGGGCTACTAAATTACAAATTGTAATTTGATATCATTATGTTTCTAAGCTATGCTTAGACAGTAATAAATCACGATTTCAAGAGCGTGATCTTGCAGTTATATCAGTCAGTATGAAGTGTGGCTCGAGCGAACCGCTCGTAAGATAAGAAACTGAACGCATTCGAAACGACGCGAAACTTACGAACGCACGCGCGCTTTCTGACAGCTGCTCTGTGAAACGGGAGGGAGCGCTGAGTTGCAATTTTCATTTGAAATAAAATTAAACTGAATTTTATGAATACAACTCTAGATTATTACGAGTAGTACTGTGTTTGTGTAAATATGTGTGCTTTGTGATGAAGTTAAAGAGATTTTCGTAGTGAATTGCCTGTTTCTTCAGCAAAGTGAGCGAGTGGCTCTAGCAAAATGGGTAAGTTAGCCGGGTCTCGGGTTTTTAAAACAAATATTAAAATAATACGTAGTTATTGAATATAACTGTGATCTTTTACGCAATAAAATTACAAGTAATATTCTCGGAGAATGTTTCTAATTAGAACGTAAAAACTCTCCGACTTGTTTTCGTGGAAGTATCGATTTTTCTCATGCGTCCCTATTCCTAGATTGGGTTCAAATAACTATTTATGTTGCTTAAAGTTTTAACGTTTACATTTTATTTAATATTTGCTTGCCTGCCTGTTAGTGGTTTAATTTATAGCATTTATAAAAACCGCGATTAGGAGCTATTAATATTAATATAATATCTGCTCTACAATATTTACCAATTTTCTCCCTACGGAAGTATGAAATGTGTTTCTTGTTTTCGAAAATGTAAAATTTTTATATGAAATGTATATGTGATATCAACACGCTGTTTATACTACTATTAGGTATAATGTGATTAGTTTCGTAGTGCTGAAGTAATTAGCGACAACGCGCAACATGATTATATCACTTGGAGCCTCACACTAATCATACTGTCCTTGCAGTGACTACGGTCTAAATTGTTACTAATGATTTAACAGACCAAAAATCATTGGTAACACTTGTCTTCTGTCATAAATGTGCATTCTGAATAGTGTGGGATTGGAATTTTTCAGTTTTTTTTTCTCTTATTATCTTTTTAAGGTACATGAGGAATAATAGTTTACATACCAATATATTTTTTTTATCATTGTTACTTAGCATATTTTGCCAGGTATACATAGCAAATTAATTTATTTGTACATGTGGAAACATATATAAAATCAATAGTCAACAAAAATACATGGATAATACTAGCCATGTTGATACATAGTAAAAATTCTGTTTGTACATATGTCCTAAAAAAAATACTATCATCAACAATTCTACTAGAGCTTATTACCAGGTACGTGTCAATGCTTAAATTTATTGGGTATTTCCTAAGAATGGAATACTTAGCTAAAGCAGTCAATCACACTTAGTTTCAAGGTAGCTAATTCATATCTTTTGTTATCTGTCCTTGTGTCCGTCATTTTCATTTCTACTGAGAAATTATCATTAATTTTTCATGTTATATTGAAGATGTTCGTGCTTTAGTTTTAATATGAATAATGGTTCTAAAAGATATATTATTTCACAGTATATTTTTAAACAATACTTAAATTGATTTATATAATGTATTCATTATGATAATTTTTATCGATGCATATTTCTCTTGAAGAGACATAAATTAGTACTTAGTAAGATTGTATGATCACCTAATAGATTTGCTATTGCAACATCTGCAGCCCTTACATTGATTTTCTATTCTTAACAAATCTGCTCACAATTACTACACTGCTATGTTGAAATTTGATGATATGTTGACTGCCTTGTTGGTCGAGTGGTTACAGGTGTGACCACCGATCCAGAGGTCCTGGCTTCAAATCCCAGGTTGAGTGCTATTAGATTTTTCTAATTTAGAATTACTAGTAGTGACTTGGAGTCTGGAATTGTGCCTAGTGAATGGCAATAGACTCACCACCGGTTTCATGGGAATTAAATGTAACTGGTGAAGTGTGGGAGTGTACTACACTCCTCTGCCTACACCTTTGCGGATTACAAGCGTGATAATACGTTGTGTTGAAATTCCCAGTGGATTATTATGTTGAAAAACTCCCACCTTTCACACTGGAGCAAGAAAAAGATGTGTAAAATAATAAAATAATTATACACTTCACATCCATTACCTGCAATTATATATGTATGTATGTATGCACATATTGATCTTATAAGTGAAAAAAAAAATTATAAGCATTAAATTTACTGATATGAGGTAAAAATATATCTAATATTCATATGTAGTGAATTTTATCAGCCCACTCAAACTCCATTTATAAGCATACTGAGCCTATGAGTGGGTTATATTAGTAATGATGAGATAAAACAGTATAATACATGTGGTTGCCTTGAAAGTACTGGTTGAATTGCTTTGTCATGTCATGGAATTTGACCTGCAGCTTCTCGTTTAGAATTAAATATGTGTATTCCATATTTTTTCCTTATAAAATAACATAGACACGTAATAAAAAATGATAATGTGCCATAATATATCCATTTTTCCATTATAAATTGTTTGAATTTAACAAGCAATTTAAATAATGTATTCATAATTAGTTAGATAATTTATTCAACTAAATGATAGGAAGAGCTATAGAAGAGTGGTTTTTATAGCTACTCTATAAAATGTCATTAAGTGCCAATTAGGGGTCTTTAAGCTAATAACTATTTCACTTTATTTAAATCGATTAGTATCTGAAATTGGATCCTGTTGTTCGGTTTGTGTTACTACTTCTTTCATTCCAATAGGTATTTTTCTACATATATGTATGTTCAAGAAACTCAGAGAGATCTGTTATTATCATCACTACATGCCCGTAAATAGATACCATTTAAGAATGACAATTTAGTCCTGATACATATCAAACTCCAAACAGTTGTTAAAACATTGTTTTAAGGTTATATTGAATCTATCTCTGTTTTACAACTGAAGTCAACAGGCTATCTTATCTATCACCACATTTTTGTGAGCATTATCAAAATGTAAATATTCTTGGCTAATTGCAGAAATTTACATGTGGGAGAATGGATAATATCTAGTGAAATTGTTCTGGTGGTGCTGTTTCAATTACTTCTTAATTTTTGCATTTTTAAATTTTAAAATTAATTTAAAAAATTGCAGAAGTCAACATGCAGGACAATGGATAATATCTAAACAAAATGTTCTGTTGGGGCTGTTTCGATCACTTCTTCTAATTGTAATTTATATTAATTTAAACAAGGACTGTGATACAGGTATTTCGACGTAGGCTTTGGCCTTGAATATTGTGAAATTCACGTAGCGCTAGCTCACCCGCACAAACGCCTGAACGTAAACATTACGGAAAAAATATTCACCATTTTCAAGAATGAAAAAAGTATGTCCTAATTATATTTATTATCATACTCGGTTAATTGCGCAATCGGTAATAGTATGAGAAGGTAGTTATTTTCATGTATCGATATATTAAAAGTATTGTTATGGACACGCTTTTGAATGTAAATAAACTAATGTTAGAAGCGTAGAAGGTGACAAGAGTTGAAACCCCATTTCGAGGAGTGCGTGCGTGGTGTACGTACCTACTGCACTCCCATATCTTATTGTTTTCTTTAAATTAAAACATCACTATCGTATTATATGTGTAAATGTGTTTGTGATGTATCGCTGCTCTGTGTTAACTTATTAGCATCTAAATGAGAATTTAAACGTTCACAGTGCTTGCCGATCATATAATATGTAAATGATTTTTTTTACTACAAAATTTATCGAAAATTTGACTATTTACAATTCAAATGAACCAATTATGAAAATGTTCATGAAGTGCTTGAACTTCTGTCATTATACCATAATATAATGATAAATTTTTAAACTTCGAACCAATTATTTTGTTTATTCGCACGAACAATCTTTTATTACTACCTATTCAAAATGCAATCCATGTCTTATTTTCGTGCAAACTTAAAACCCTTTGTAGAGACGTCAAATGTTTTTACATGCTTTAAATTAGCTTCATCTGTATGTTGCTTGTATGTACTTATACATACGTATGTATATGTAACTTTCCTTCACTTTCTTTTTTTACCAATCAATCGCACTAAAAAGTGTTAAATAAATATACTTAGAAAAAAACTAAAAAACACGCTTTTAGAGCACATCGAGCTAAAAAGTGAAAAATAATTCTTAATATAGGTAAAATAAAAATAATGAACGAAAAATATTAGTATTATTGTGAAAAAAGAGTAGTGCCACATTCGAGCACCCCACGTACGTATGTATTTCTCGTTCAACATCATTTTAATGAATTGGTGTACGAACTGAAGAGCCGGTCGATGTCGTATGAAAGCTCGTAAAACGTTCATGATGGATATTTCAAATACATAGATGGAACTGTGCCCATCGTACCGGTACACGCGATTCTATTTACTTGAATAGTACGCGTGGTTCAGGTAGGGTTGGTTTTGTAAGTGGGTCAGTTCGGCAATTAATGCACATAATGTTACCTACAGTCTGCAGCGGCTCGATATCGCGCGCCGCGGTGCAGGCACCGCTTGCTCCACTGCGACGGTCCACTCTTCGTCCACTAAAACATGGACAAGTTAGTTGGATCTGCCCTTCTCAGTTGTAATTATGATGTGAATTATCACAATAAATTCTTATTATTAATTGAAATTATTATGCTAGCACGCCATTTCCCTTACGATGTGGGCAAAGGGCACTGAGGGCGCAATATCTCTATCCTCATACATCCTGTCAAGCTTCTTCTATATTCATCAGTCTCTTCATACGTGCACGCCGATTCTCTGCGTAAACTGACTCCTCAGTCAGACAGTGTTAGAAACTGATTGTCTTCATTTTATTTCAATCAGGTTCAGTTTGGATTGTATCAACATATTACACCATGGGAGTGTTCTGATAGGATTTTATTACCAATAATTCTATAAATTCTTTTCTTGGTAAAGATTTAGATAAGTCTTAGATTAAAGTATACAATCAGTACGTCAAATGCTTCTATATGTGGGTGTATATGTATCTTCTATGTGCGTGTGTATGGATTAGGTAAATGTTAAAGGGAACGTGTGTATGTCTGTTTAGGGGGGGAGATCTGGGATAAAACACCGAAGGAATTGTAAGGATCATATGAAAAATATTTGTTTGGTATGAGACTGAAGGAAGTATTACATTCTGCTATCCACTTATCTCGTTGACAGGTAGCAAGTCCCAAATGAGAACTAAAATATAAAACTAAAGGCTTTTATAAAAACTAAGATCACATGACAATTGGGTAGAAACTGGGTCAGGTCGATCTCCGCAGTGTTACGATCACATCACACATTGGGCACACACACATTGAAATTGAAAGAAAATATGTGCACAGTTTAACAGAACGGTAGCTAGTACTTCAGGCGAAAGAAATTTCCTATTGTAACTCGAAACTAAAGTATGGAACACGTAATAAAGTGTATTTGACGTGGCTGCCAGTGTTCTTGCTATTGGGCCAAGGATTTATAGTTCACTGACCGACTAATGGTGTAGCGGCGGGCGAATATTTTTGTAGCGTGAACTCTATGTAATAAGGGTTCAAAATAAAGGCTAAAGTTCAAAGTATTAACATGTTTTTTTTTAACTTAAAATTCTCAGTAATAGCACGGTGTCTGATTTTGTACGTACAACATAACTAGTAAATCGTGGGAGTGTACTACACTTCTCTGCCTCCGCTTTAGCGAAATACAAGCGGGATGGAATGTTATGATGTTAAATTTTACAGAAAAAGAGTTATAAATGAAAACTACCTGTGAAGTACAAATCTTGTAGCCTCGCGCTGTGTCTTGTACATCGTGTTCGACAGTCCATTCCTACGCGGTGATAACAAAATCGTTTAATCACTGTAATAATTAACGATAATATTATATAGCTTTAAATCTAGTGGTTATGAGACAACGCCCATGTCGAGTTGTGGCTAAGTAAAGCATAGACGATAATGATGTTATTGGTACATTTAGATAAAAGAGAATCGCTTTGGGTTAGCCTGTTGTAATAGATCTATAATATTTTAGTTTTTGTTGCATTGTTATTTATGTTTTTGCAATATTATACCGAAATATTAAATTTAAAATTTCGATTCTGTAAACGTGATCGATCTTGTGAGGGATGGATTAATTGAAGTGTGATGTAATGGATACCTACTTCAATATTCCGACATGTCGCAGCTAATTATTGCATCACGTTATCAAATCTAGCTGCTTATGAAGTGATAGTAAGTTTTTGCAATTCGACAGACGTTGATGGGTTGAATAAAGTGTATCGGTAAATTTTAGAAAGTATGTTCCATTTATTATTAATTATATCATTATTCAATGCATATTCAATAGTTACATAGTATTACAAACTAAGCTATAATTTTTTTGCTAATATTTGAACATCCCGGGTTCCATCGCTCTTTTGGACCAGTGATTACACATCGTGAAGATATACGGACATTAATTATATCGAGGTCTCGCCCATGGCGACTTTTTTCAACGATACAGTGGCGCGTGTCGTGAACGCGGTCCTGTATTGCCACTTTTGACCTTTAGTTGCATTTGCAACGTGCGACAAGTCGCTGTAAGCGATGTCTCTTAGAGTCCTTCGAAATATCCTCTTAGGTCTA
This sequence comes from Parelbella ahira ahira, assembly GCA_018244795.1. Lineage (NCBI taxonomy): Eukaryota > Metazoa > Arthropoda > Insecta > Lepidoptera > Hesperiidae > Parelbella > Parelbella ahira. The sequence continues at coordinate 10,499 of DWME01001335.1, forward strand.
CGAAATCTGTCAACTTACGCTTGGCTAGCGTGCCAAATTTTAATGTGCTGTGCATGTGCTGAAGGAGGTATATTACTTTAAACTAGGTTCATTTCTCAAAAAAAGAAAATCATCCAACTTATGCCGATAAGATCGTTGTATAAAGAGGGCAACTCAATATACGTGCGTCGTTTTGTTATGCGGCTAACACGAAAGCGGTTCTTTATCCACGCTACGTGCTTCTCCTGAAAATGGAGGAATTAACCACATTTTACATTTGGATTTATTTCATAAAAATCTTTTTAGACACCTCTCTCCATTGTATCATTCCCGTAAGTATCAATACGACGTGAAAATGTTGTTATCGTATGTATACGTAGATTTGTGGTTTCCAAATGCCGTTTGCTGCCTTTGGTAATTGCAGCCAGTTTCTAAATCAGAAAGTATTATTAGTCAATAAAATATAATTCAGTATTCCCTAAGTTTATCTAGTTTGGCAGGGGTAAGAATACTAAAATTTAATAATTTTTATTCGTTCCTCCAGACGGGGTTGTGTTTGCGGTGAGAAGTTTCAAGTTAATTCCCAATTGAATATATTTTTGCGGTCAAATAACTTTGAAACCCTGCCATGGATTACCAGCGTTCTTATTGCGCTCCAATAAATTTATCTTTATTTTAGGGGTATTGGAGTTTAGCTTTAAAAATGTTAAAGTAAAAAGGTAAAGTAAAAATGTTTCAACAGAATTGCTGATTCTACCTTTCTTTGTAATATGATCTAATGGAGTTTTATGTTGAAAACGATTATTTATGTCTGCGGATTGCATTATTATGGCTATTGCAAATTTGGTTGCAGTTCTCACTTCCTTATGATATGGCTAGAATATCATGATATTATGCAGTGTTTATGCATTGTCTATAAATAGCTCCGGATCCATGGCAGTCGGGTTACCGGCGTGGCAGTGAAGGAGCGCGGCGCGGCGGTGCGGCACGGTGTCGGGTGTCGGCTGGAGTGTCGCGCGGGTGTCGGGTGTTGGCTACGGTTACAGTACACCTAGAGACACAAGTGCTCGCCATTTGTTATATAACAGTTCCGATATACACAATTGCACTTTATTCGTTGGTTAACATTTTTGTTCCTGCATACTTAGTTGAAGAGGCACTCATCTTTTATCCTTTGTATGTTATGGAGATAGTAGGCTCGTAATTTGGAAAAGAATCGAACTGTATTGCAAATCCTCGAGGGTGTATATCCCAATTGGACAATCACGTATATAGAATACTATAATAGTGTCTCCAGGGCACTGGCCCTAGGGTTTGCAACTCCCAGAGGAGAGTTCTAACAATAGCTACTGGCCGTTTAGCAATGTAACGAGCTGTAACATGCAACACAGTATGTGTTGTATTCGTATAGACGTTTTTCCTTGTACTAGTTAATTGTTAGGAGCATTATAACGACACCACTAATTGGTATTGTTAGAAGTCACTTTGTCTTTGGCGTTCACGACGAGCGGTAATAAAAACTAGCTTTTGGGAATTAAACAGGTGACTACGACATTTTTTATTTAAATACAAATCTGTTATATCGTTATCAGCCCGTTTGTGTCTACTGTTGGATATAGGCTTTCCGATATTACGCCACTCGGCTCCGTATTCTGCCCGTCGCTTGCAACCGTTGCCGGGGTCATTGCGTGTATCGTCACTCCTCCTAACCGAAGAGTCTCTTACGCTGTTTATAAAAGCGGGGTTTCCATCCACTGGAGTAGAGGAAGTCTCCTCTACTCCAGTATTTGTTGATTCTCAGGCAAAAGTTACCAGCCCGTTGCCACTTTGGATATGTAAGTGTTTAAATTTATATATTTAAAATTATATTATTTCATAATCATAACAGAATAAAACGTTAGAAATTCGAAGTGGACGCTACAGGTTTATCACATGTAGAAAATTAATGATAAACATATAAAATGCATGATGTGCAGTATTTAGAGTAAGGTGTTATTATATATCACGCACCTATTGAAGAGTTTCTCCGTACATGTTCACTTGAGGAAGAACGTCACATATGTATAATATTTGTGTGGAGCGAATTTTTTGCCACCTGGAACTGGATTGCAAAGTTCTTCACTCTTAGAATAAATCGTGTCAACTTAAGGGAACCGAGCGTATATAAACTCGATTTACGTTCATCCAATTTGTTCGGAGCGAAAACTGGAGCGGCTTTTGTCGCGGAAGTTTCTTACGCGAGTACGAGAGCTACGTTATTTTATATTTCTTAAAATAAATATAATCAGAAGGCGACCAACAACTACTAAGTATTGAAAATATTTTCAAAAACTACAATGAAACTATTTTCAATATTGTCTTCGCGTGTGTACTTACTCATCCGAACCTTGACAGCGATCTTTACTAAAAATATATTTGTTAATGATTCTTTAATTAATGAATATTTTTACAAAATTTTGTAACGTACTGAACATTAGAAACTAACGAAATTATTTTGTAAGTAATAAGCTAACAAAACGTTAACAATTTAGCCGTTTTTAAAGCGCGTATTTTTGCTTTCAGGTAGCTACATTATAATTTTATTTTTTAAAATTTGTTATTTGTCAAGTGACCTTTATAGTTTTTGTTATCGAAAAAACTTAAGCTTAAAGCTGCTTTTAGTAAAATATTATACAAAATTTCGTTTCCATTGTATGTTGTGTATTTTTTTACTGGACCCGTACGCTATCGCTTCGCCTGGAGCGAACTAAAAGGTCTCTTAGATTGTCTTTTTCAAGTGTATTACATAATTGAACACAAAAAACTGCTTAATATGTTTTGTACACTGCTTTATTGTTATCTCCCGGGTATATTAAGGAAAAAGGAAATTATATTGATTTTGTTGTGTTGCTATGTAAGTACATGAAATGATGTAATTTTTGGGGTAAATGATAGTTGCAATATTTTATCAATATTATGATTTGATATTAAACATTAGTAGGATATTTTATTCATTCCTTTCTATCTCTTGTGTACAATGTGAGATAAATTCAGCCGGCACCAGCGCTATAATTGGTACTCAAAAATAAATAATACTGTTTCAAAGTCAATAGTGTGCGTTAGCATGTAGAATGGACGTGCATTTTAATTTAGTTGATGATTGATGATGTTTTGGAATACTTGTACCAAAAGTCAATAGGAATATATAAAAAAGAATATGACTCGTCTTACGCGTAGAATCTAGGTCTTGTCATTAATTTCACAAATTTAGCTCAGTCACAGATGTCCGAGACTGAGAGGAGAGTCTGAAGGTAAAACTTTCGGTTTTCTATGTTGTTGATGGGTACCCCAAGCACTTAGTAATAATAGAACTTAAAAGCAGATAATGTAGTGGAGTGTGGGTTCAATTTCGTCATTTTTTACTTGTTATACTTTAACGAAGCAAAGTAATAAAGTTGTTTACATCTCAATAATACTGACTACAAAGTGATGTTATTTGATTTAATATAATAGTATACAGTTATATTTGGAAGGGTTAATAGGTAGTTAAATGTAACTACTGGTGAATTGTGGGAGTGTACTACACTCCTCTGCTAACTCCTTCGGGGATTACTGGGATAATGTTATGTAATAGGACGCTTAGTGCTTCTATGATTTCTCACTTTATTACAGTTAAAGGATTTTTAGGATTTTTCGTTGGCAATAGGTAGGTATTTACTTACATTAATATTCTTTTGTTTGTTACAGGTAAGCTTCTAGTGACCTCGAGTAACATAATTTCATGCTCTGCCGATTTCCAATAAGGGGTAAGACACCGGCAACAGACACTTCGAAGTCGTAATAAAAAAATATTTAATTGAATATTTTGGTAAACAGTATGCGTGTATGTGATTAAAACATTGTTTTTAAGAAAATAGCGATGTCGAATTGTATGGAAAATATTTCTTGTTACGAAACAGTGACACCACGAAATAGGCATTCTTATTTCGTAGTGTCCCCGCCTCGTCACCTCGTTATCACTGATTATTATTATTTCATCACGATATATCCTCTTACGGCGTAGGCAGAGTCCCCCGAGTGCCAAATACCTGACGTGCCAAGTATCTCTATCTTTAAATACCTTATACATGTATTATTCTCTTCTTAAATACACGCCAGTTTCAAAGACCCTTGACTCCTCCATCTGTCAGTATTTGAAATATTTGGTCAAGCTAGGTGAGTATTGGTTCTTACTGCTATTGGCCAATATTGTGCCCGAAATCCGATATATACAAAATTATACTAAATATGTTTGTGACCTTGCCTTTATAAGAAAAAGAACCTTAGTTTAATAATGAACGGTAAGTAGTCGCTGTGAAGGTCAATTGTTACGTAAAGATTTCATCTGTGTTCTCGGGCATTGAAACGTCTCAAAGCTAATAAATGTTAATAATAAATCGATGAGTCACTGCCTGTTGTATAATTAGGTCTTCATAGATTTGTGGTTATTACTAAATTGCGATAAGTAGGTGAAGGCGAGCCGCCGCCCGCGCCTCTGACGTCGTGCTAACGGTTGCCGTGGTTGATGCGCTTTGCCATTATTTCACCCGCCCGTAGCAATCTTTTCTTAGATATTGATGTATGTATGTATTTATTAAAATATAAATCTTAGTTAATCAAGAAACCCGTCCATCGAGAAGTTATTATATTACTGATAATAGATTCAATAAAATGTAAATGGAACCAGTTAATGTCATTATAATTCCTCTACTGAGAGAGACTTGTATTTAATTAAGATAGCTAATTTGTCAATGATAATGTTTTTGATCGTCGTAAATAAGCTGGCAGTCTACATTTCAACGTGTATTTTAGTACCAATAAGATTTTTTATCTATTGAAAATTTGAGTAATGCATAGAGGCATTCTTTTAAGAATATTTTGTTCATTCATAAATCGATATTGCCAGTTTTTAAAAGTTTTTATTTCTTTAAGACTGATGGCTACCTGTGGCTTAGTAAAAACGAGGTAAACCACCAAGCTAACGTTTATTATAATCGCTTTATTAGCTTTTGCTTGTTGACCGAATGAAAGGACAAATAAACAAACGAATCATTCAAGAACATATTTATGGCTACGTCACATTACTATATCAAAAGAAAATATATTTTATTTTATCCCTGCTAAATAGTTTCGTAATATGTACTATGACGTCAAAGCGCCTACTACATGTGTGTTTTCATATAGTTTCACAGCACGTGGCGGATAAAGTAGGGGATTATTGCGTAAATTATTTAATGACGAAACATCGCCCCTGGCATTTCGCTATGTCGCAAAATTGGGTAATTGATCATAGCTCACGTTGCGAACCGTGTTGCTGTTGTGGGCTTCTCAGTGTTGTGACGTGCAAAGTTCGTATTTCCCAACACATTTTATTGTACTTCGATTTTACCTTGGTCTTAGCGAGATGTCATTTAATATTTTTGTAATGTTTTCTCAAAATTAGCAAGTGTTGTTACTATGCTCCAATCTATTATTATAAACAAATTTGGTCGACGCAGTTTTAAGGAACTACAATACTGCACTCGTATGCTTGGGGATGTCTGGTAACCAATGTAACGTATGTGTATATATTCTGCATTTGCTAATGCTGAGGAGGATATATGTATGTTGTATAATCACGCATTCATATTGTTACAAGATATCTTCGTAACATTAGGAATGCTCTGGTATTTAATGAATCGAAGTAGTATATATGTATTATATAAATATTAATACTCTAATACCTTTCTCGTTTTTGTGACAGTTTGCAGTGCGTAATCCTAATTTTATAAAGTACTAGCTGATGCCTGCGACTTTGTCTGTGTTGTTTATGATATTAAGAATATATAATTTTGTGTATAAAGAAGAAAACTTAAAAAAATTATAGAAAGAAGAAAATATACTTTGCTAAATGTTATACAATCGTTTATAAGTGTAGTTGCTTAAAACTTTACTAACTTTACATTAAATAAAAATATCGTAATATTTATTTAAGATAAAGACAAAGTGTCTAAGAAAGGAAATCAAATAAAATATCTAAACGTATCCACAATTTTTTGCGTGATACGCGCACTACTGTAGACTTCTATAATTTTATTTACTGTATACTGCAGTCAATCTACCTACGTAACATTATTAATTCCACAAACCAGTAGACGTAGAAGCTAGTCGTGTATTTTATTATCTAAATCGGTTTAAAAGTAATTTTAGATGTACATATTAAAATTTTTGAACAAACGAAAAATCTCCATTCAGATTAAGTAATGGTTAGCGAGTAAAGCCGTCTGAACCGTTAAACTTTCCAATCGTTTGTAATGGATCATTTGAAGTCCAATCGTTTTGCGCGATGTCTATCTTCTGTTGGTGGGTCGTGAGTTGCGGGGGCTTTATTGTCGGCCATTGTTGCAGGTGGAAACAATTGCAAAATCTGGGCAACATTACTATTTAAATTTGCCAACCGTCTCAAGAAGAAACATCGTACCTATTTTAATTATTCCAAAAACAGGCAGGCGGCCCACTTGATGATAAGTCGTCACCATCGCCTATAGAAATGCAACATCAAGGGTTACCAATGTTTTGTCTGCCTTGAAGGAATTAAAAAAAGGACGTCAAAGATTTGAACTTATAGAAATTAAATCTTTCAATATCAAAATTTCGGTTATGTGCATTTTCCATGTTCTGTATTATCGTAGAAGTTATGCAATCGAAGGTATTCTCTTTATCGTCTCACGTCTGCCTTCTGAGTTGGACCGTAAATAAGCAATAAAGTCTAATAATACACAATAATTACCGACGTGCACGTCGCGCTGTACCATGCACAATCCAGATGTTTTTGTGAATATAACGCTATTGGCCGATTTGCAATCGACCGCTACGAATAGCCGGCGATAAGATAGTGTATTTATACCTCCCAGAGAGCGGTAATCTGTACTTGTCGATCGTACAATACTGGTTTTCAAACACTGAAATTTAATACGTACATCAGAGTTAAGGAATGAATGATGTCCTCGTAAACGTAACATTGTTGACCACCTCCACTCCCAAAGGGTACATCGGTTACGTTCACTGGTTCAAATCAATTTCATGATAGCTTTGCTTTTAATTGATTCGCTGTTTATTGACAAATAGCAATTTAATATTGGCAGTAATTAGAGCGTGTTGATTTGCTCTACATGTGAGCACGGATAAAGGCAGTATATATATATATATGTTTGACTGTACTTCAGATTTGACCTCGGTTGAAAGGCTAAGGATATCTAAAGATAGTATTTGTTCTACTTTGTGGGAGTTGTATCTATTAGGTGCATATTTTTGAGATGCTTCATGACTTCCTGCCCTGTCCAAACATATTTTGTATTCCATGGTACTACGGAAACGTAACTGGTGGGTGAAACGTGAGAATGTACTACACTCCTCTGCTTAACTCTTTGCCGATTCCAGGCGAGATGTAACTTGTTTTTATTTCGAGATCCGTGCAATAATTTCTCCTAATCTTTTCTAAATTACCAGTGTAATAAGGAGTTTTGATTTCTGACCCGTTTTATGGAAGTAGGCTCACCCGCCCCTTTCATTAAATGGCATATCTGGAGAACTTTAGAGTGTAGGACACTTTTTGTCGGAAGTACAGACGATGTTATGTTAAAAAAAATTTAAGTTACTAGAGTATTGGGTATCCTAAAAGTCGAAGGAGTATTCGGGGCGCTCGTTCCGGGCTCGGTCGGCGCTCCCGGAAGCGCCGTATTTAGCGTTCCGTCCACGCAACACACCTGTCATACGTATACGCGAATGTAATCATCAGCTTTTTGTTGAAATTCAAGCGGCCAACTGGGATGGTTAGTCTTACTCACTTAAGGGCATCTTAAATACTTATGAATTCAGTTGAGAACTTTCACTACGTCTGCGTATAAATCATTTCGAGATATGTATCTGGTAAATTGTTTTAATGGAAACGTAAGTGAAATTTTATTTTGCAATATGTTCTATAAAGGGATTTCTATTATCTTACTTATATGTAAGATGTTTTTAGGCGAAGGGTACTTTGAACATCTTTTTAAATCCCATAACAAATAACATTCCTACATACACATTTCTTTTATATGAGGATCTCCTTATTTTGGGATTGCTCTTTATTGATTTCAATTGTACGGTTATGAATTAACTTGCTGTTACATTGTTTTGACGCGACAACTACTCATGTAAATGTATTTCAGCTATTTTCTTGAAAAGTCAATTTCTAACCATTATATTTTTTTTACTCTTCTCATTTTTCATCATGTTTCTACATTTAAAGATCTGATCAGACTACATTTTGGGATGTCTGTTTTTAATTCATTCTTGTATATTTCTAATGTTTTTTCTATTTAAATTAAGTTGATAAATAATCCTATATTAAAGCTCTTCTATTTCACATTATTTTATTGTTAATATGTCCGTATTTGCGCGGATACATGTATAAGTAAAAGCCGCGCGTATGGACGCACTCGTACGTGTAAAGTCACATTTGGCAATAGCTGTGTGTTGTTACGTAATACGGCTTCCTCCGGCTGCGTCCTGTGACCTGTGTAATCGTCAGTTATTCTGCGGTTGGCTTATAATTTTGTCGGTGAACTGCCCTCTGATTGGTTTGAGTTTTCATTTCTCAATTGAGTTCACGCAACACGTATCAGCAACATTCGTTTGTACTCCAATTAGAATCTTCTATATAACTAGTGACTATTCCATTATAATGCTTTGATATCTTTTCTTGGATCAATCCATCAGAAAGTGCCATTAGAACACATTTACATTCGTTTTTGCAGTCCACCGAGAACTATTAAAGTTGAAGGCGTCTTTCACCGCAGGATTAATATATCTCATCTGATCCTAAGTCAGACTTTCCAATTGAAGATTAAAGCTTAATGGATTTCCTATGAAGGAAGATCCAATTTATTGATATGATTTACAAGTTACACATTTAGATTTATTTATGTTCCGCCCGGTTTCACTGCACCAATTTTTTTGGAAGCGATAGAATCTTAGTGTTTCTTGGTCTGTAAGAAAATGAGTGAGTGTGAATGCTCCAAAGTCGGTTTCTACACTAATGATGTATTTCGGCGCAGCGCTAATCATTTGAATTGTTCAATGACGCATATTGCACAAGCTGAACAGACTCATGCCTTTATGCAAGCAAGTCATTGAGATGTACTAATTGAATTTATTTTGGATTTATTAATTTTTTTAATAGTACCTACGTCTTCTAATCTACGAAGTGCTTGCAACGTCGATAGCAAATCATTAAATTGGCTGTCGAGGTATATATACAGTGCGTAGACAACAAATTTAAAAGATTTATTTCATTGGTAAATAATTAACTTCATTTTATCACTAAAGTAATCTCCATCGAGTCTTTGACTCGACGAAAGCCTCAAATGGATGGAATGTTGTGTGATTATCCCGGTTATCGTTCAAAATTTAGCCATTCTGGGCTTTCGGAAAGTACTTACATTAAAAATTTTAGTGACTATAAGTCGATAAGTTAGTAGCGATATATATTTAAGACGTATATAAATAAAATTATTTAAATAAAAAGCTGCAAACATGAAAGTTTTTTAATTTCACGTTTGTGTTCCCCGAATGCTTGAAAATTACTAGGTTATATTTAATAAGACTTTAGAATAACTTACCCGCGAATTTTAGCTCTAGTATTATCAAGGCTGAAGCTGGACAGGTTTGTGAAGAAAACACGAGGCTTCCCGAGAAGGTAGCTATTGAAATTTTTTCTTTGGCTTTATCGTGGGTCAGGGGACCCTGAGATAACGCACAATTATTATTCATAACGTTCAATATCTGTGGCTACTTATGTCGTCCGCAAAATTCACAATTAATACTGAATGCACTGTCGTTGATTCTAAACTCTTATACACTCCGGAAAACCGAATTGATTTAAGAATTCGTAAAAATGAAAAAAGAACTCGTAGACTGCCGTAAATTGCGCGTTTATTTTTCAAAGAACCGCATCGAACTTTTCTCGCTTAGAAGAAGAGTTCTTGAAAAATCCAATTACTTAGTATTCTTTTTATGATTAAAACTGTTTGTAATTTAAGAAAATTCAACGTGGGTATGGTGTTGCTTTGATTCTATTAAGATTTTTTTTATGTCCCAAGGTTTAAGTGGTAAAACTTTGTTCTAAATCGTTAGTTACCTTTTATTTGTTCTGTAAGCTGCTAATTAATAGGTGGATAAAACATTAATATACTATATTACATCAATATTGTGTTAAATGGCTTAGAATGAATCACCTAGACTTACAGAATCGAGATGAAATTATGAGGTTCATTTTGACGGAAAAATCGCACCTCGCTTTTGGTACCACGTTCCTTTTTCAGAAGCAGGCAATGTCACCTACTATGGTACTTAACCCAAATATGGCGTGGGTGAGTTGTGCTTTTTGCGAGGGGCGAGGCGCGACCGTAGAGCACTTTCATTTCCGACGGCGCGAATTATGTTCTCGCAGACTAGCTACCATTGCTAGTAATACCTTTGTATTTAAAGCACTCTGTGTCCATGGGTCGTACTCAAAATGCTAAACAAGTACAAACATATATTTAAAAGGTACAAAATTTATGTATTTGGATATAAAAAAGATAATTTTACGACATTCTGGCAATTTGCCAGGGAATTTCCTGAGCTTATGCACTAATACCATTCACTATTTACACGTAAACTGGAACATCTATTGGATTGAAGATTCACCGGAAGCCGAACTTTTGATAGCGGTAAACTAAATTTGTGAAGCCAATACGTATCATTTTTAGGGCTTTAAGAATGGTACTTTTCTAAAACGATGCTGTATAAGATTAAATTTCCTTAGTAAAATTGTGATAAAAATCTTGAGATAAGAGGAAATATTGAGATAAAGGGGAAATATGACTAGCCAAGTTAAAGCTTTCTCGGTTCCCGTCTAAGCGGGAAGTGTCGCTGTGACTAATCTCTCCCTTCGCTGTCTATTGCCGTGCGTTACGATACGCTTCCGGCCAATTTTATCGTATTACCTCTATTAAAACTACAGTAATATTGTAGACGCAGTAAAGTTAATGTCAACAAACGGGAAGTTACAATAATTATTACAATATTTAAAAATCTAATAAAACTAGACAAGTATTAAGGACTTAAGGACTTTCTTAAGCAAATATAAATAAAAATCGGTGAATATGGTGTGCTTATTGCAGACTGAATACTTGGTTGACAAAGGGTTACGATTGTGGCCTATTGTGCCATTGTATGCGAAGCACGAAATTACAACTTTCCATTTAATTTATTTGAAGTGTGATTCGAGCGCGCCATAGCCGAGATCAGATGTCGGAAGTCACGGGGCAGCTCACTCGTCCACAGGGGGCGCAGCGCGATACTATTATCACAGATAGTTGGCTGTAGACAGTAGAAGAACGTACACGAGTACGTGAAGCAACTATACGATCTTTCCTTTCGCTATAGTTATTACATTTTTAATCAATTTAATCTCATTTTACCAGTCCCTTTGCTAAAATTTTCATATATGTTTACTAAGGCTGATGTCTTCTAATCACAAACAAAAATGAATTTGTTCTAAAATATACAGATAAAGACTAAAGATTTTGTTACTAATTAGTCGCAACGACCAAAATATATCTGTGATAGCAACGCTAGTAGTGCGTCGCCGGTCCTTGTGATGGCCAGCTTTCTCAGGGCCGTCACCGGAGATGAGGACTCGGCGAAGCGTTGCAGGCGTCACGCTTCACCGGAGCCTGGGAAACGGAGCTTTTTACAACCGTTGCCACCTTTTGTTATGATCTTACTGCATTGTTTCTATCTATACGTATTTCGTCATCCTTTCATTCTTTCGACACAACTTTATTTTTCTCGTTAAATTTTTCATTGCTCCCGTCAAATAACATCGAACTGGTTAAAGGTTTTTAAATTTTAATAACACTTTTCTTCCCTTTCATAATCGGCGACGATTTATGACATGTGAATCTCCTTACTCAATATGGGTATCACGTAAGTAAATATATACATTCATATCAATTATTATTTTTCTTGAACTGTGCTGATTGTTGATTTTGGAAACTCGTTCCTGCTTTGTTCAGTTTTTACTGCATCGAAATTTCACTTGTTGTCACATAATATTATTCTTTGAGTCTGGACGTAAGTAATACAATCCCTTTATACAGAACAATGGTACACTCCCTCTTTTATATCCGATCTGTCAGCTTTATTTCAATCAACTAATGATTTTTCCACTACTGCCCAATCAGTAGTTATGAAAACCCTTTAGAGTTTCCCTACTATTGTACAGTTGTATTGTAACGACCGTTGAAAGTATCGAAGCAACAGAATTGACGAAAATATGGCTTTTTATTATTCTAATTCGTCACAGAACAGGTCATGTGAATTAAGTTTTATATAGAATTATAATGAAGCACTAACAGTGCTCTAGTCGGCTTACAGTGTAGAATGTTATTGGTTTCGCTGTACAGGTAATGTTATTTGAGACATTTTTAAGGTTTATGTCTGTGCTGGTCACTTGTTTTGTGTTATTCCCCACAGTCAGTTAGTCAGTGTGTAAAGTTTCCCACGTTCAGATGGTTGCTCGAATCTATATATGTAGGTGTTGTGAATTACAAATTGTATCTGATTAGAATTTTATTGCAATCTGTTTGTTTAGCTAAATCATGTTCGTTTAGTTTAGAAAACTGAAGTAAGAAAGACTAACCGTAATCATTACCAAGTTTATTTATGTTGTAATAATATCCTATAATAAGCATCGACGATATATATGAATTATAAACTGATGGCCTTGGCATAAAACCGCATGTAAATATTGTCCAATGCAAATTAAACGCGAAATTTAGCTTAGTCACCGCGACAAGCTTTTGTGGGTTCAACGGCCATAAATCTTCTTCTGATTCCATACTGTATAGGAAGTGAAGCTTTATTTATAGAGTTTGACGCTCGCACGCGTCGCTTGCGCATGAGCCGCGCTGAGTGTCGAGGCCGCCGCAGTGCTGTTCGAGACTCGGCTGCGTTCGGTGCCTCGCGCTGTGGTGCCTGCGACGCTTACGCTCTCGTCGATCTCCGTATCGACATTCGCAGTCTCTATTTCAAAGGTGCCAGTGATAAGTCTGATACCGTTCCGCCAATCGCGAGCGGCCGGTGCGCGTTCACGATAAACTATCGGCCCGCCGCCGATTTATGCCGAATCGAAATTTTTTATGCCGACGGGCGTCCCGATAGTGCATTTACACGGGATTCTGTTTCTATAATTACATTACCTCTGTGTGAGTTGATAGTGTCGAAGACAGTTCTTGCGAGATGAGGCCGAAAGACGAGGTGGACGCGAAGGTCCAAACGGGGACCTTCATCCTGTCTGAAAAAATTGATGACACCAAGTCCAAGAAAACTGAGAAAGAAATGAAGAAAGAGATGAAGAGGCTCGAGAAGGAGAAGCAGGAGCGTGAGAAGCGCGAAAAGAAGGCTAGAGAAAAGGAGAAGGAGCGTGAGAAACACGCCAAGAAAGGTTGGTGGTGATTCACATATTAGATCTTATCAATGTGTTTCGTTATCATGATGTCATCTCGCGCCATTACCCGTATGACGACGTTAGAGCTATTAAAATGTTTTCTATGAGCTATTCACACAATTGAGGCCTATTATTGTGGTTACATCATTACCGGCCTTGACAGTTTTTATTTATCAAATATTTCACCGCGATTACTCCCTAATTCAGTGTTATCTTTGACGCATGTAGATAAAATTTAACGTATTCTTAGCGTATATTTCTGAGTAACGAATGGTCTTAATAAAGAATTGTGAACGAAATCTATATAAAATCACCGAGTGAATAACCCGAAAACAGATTTTAAACAAATAAAGAACATGAAAATGCCTGTATCCAGTGATTTGAATGGAAAACCCAGGCGGGCTGCTAATTGAATTAAAGTGTTTGTTTTTGTTTATCAAACATCTGCCTTTGGAACAGAAATTTAGTTTAGACTGATTATTTATGAGATCGTCCTAACATGATACCGTCAGCAGTTTAACTGTACTCTGAATTCCAAGAAACATAATTTTCTTTAAACTTTGCTTCTGCACCACATTTCATTGCGTCGCGGTGACATGTTGGCACACCCGTCTGTGAATCATTTCTCAGAATTTCAAGCTTAAAATACCATCATAAGTTGGTCATCAAAAATCCCCGTGTTTTTAAATAATGTATCAATTAGATTTTAAAATACATGTCTGCGTTTCGCAAATAATTTTATTGATCCAACCCTACATGGTTCATTATGATTATGCAAATTCTGAAACAATCCGTAGAATTAATATAGGGTCACGACTTTAGCACACGGTTGGTAGTATGATACGGTTTATTTATGTAGTGCCAGTTGTTTCGGACGTGTGCGAGCGTGTATATCACTATTGTAAAATTTAAATCCCAAAATCTAAATAGCAACATCACAGTTAAAAACAGAATATATTGTTTTGTCCCATTATGATTATGTCAATTCTTTAGCACACCATGTATACAATTTCAGTTTCGCTCGTTCTCGTAACCACCAGTTTATTGAAATACAAGGTTTCTCTTTCAATCAGTACATTTATGAATGTTTATGCATTCGCGGAGTGCACGGCGGCGAGCGTGACCGCGCAGCGCCGCACACTCGTTAAACACCCGTCGGCAAAGATTTATGCGTCGCTTTACATACAAAAGCCTCCAACTCTCGTCACGATTCAGCTCGCACTGGAATTACTCCAGAAACCATTTTTCGGTCGAGAACCCCTTCTTTTTATTTTTATGGAATGCCTTGATATTATAACTTGCGGCAGAATTACAATCGACGCCTTATTCTGGCCATTTTGTATCGACTAAAACTGTAGCATGTTTTGTGGATTCAACTATTCCAATCGTGTCAACTATGTCATTGTTC